>CABHPH010124204.1:0-17866 GCA_902168325.1 Peromyscus nudipes | reverse complement strand
TATAACACTGCAGTGAACACCAGTGGTCATCTATAACACTGCAGTGAACACCAGTGGTCATCTATAACACTGCAGTGAGCACCAGTGGTCATCTGTAACACTGCAGTGAGCACCAGTGGTCATCTATAACACTGCAGTGAGCACCAGTGGTCATCTATAACACTGCAGTGAACACCACAGGTCATCTATAGCACTGCAGTGAGCACCAGTGGTTATCTGTAACACTGCAGTGAACACCAGTGGTCATCTATAACACTGCAGTGAACACCACAGGTCATCTGTAACACTGCAGTGAGCACCAGTGGTCATTTATAACACTGCAGTGAGCACCAGTGGTCATTTATAACACTGCAGTGAGCACCAGTGGTCATCTGTAACACTGCAGTGAACACCACAGGTCATCTGTCTTCACAGCTGCACAGGCAGTGACTTACGTGACTCAAGACAGTGCAGTGACAGACATATGCAAAGAGCATGTATAGTTTTGAGGGGACTTGAGGCCACAGCCAGGGCTGGTGAGGTAACTAAAAGCCTGCAGCGTCAGCTGAACCTCGGTGAGGGCACACATGAGCACACACAGATACCCATATTCACACACATGCAGACATGCACAGAGAGACACAGTGCACACATATACATGCATGCATACATACATTTGCACACTCAGTAGTGTACACGTGGAGACACATACACATGTGCACATGCTGACAGGTAGAGAGTAGGAAGACTCATCCCTGTGTCCTGTGGCCAAGGCCTGCTGAGGGCTGCTGAACTGTCCTGACCCACCAGCCCTGTGACAAGCTCACTGAGCTCCATGGAAAACAGGCCTGAGGGTGTCCGCTGGGTGTTTCCCACAGCCGCTGGCCACAGCCCGGGTGGAAGCAGGAGGAAGATGGCCCAGTGGCTGGTTCCCCGCGGCTCTGGGCTCCTGCTCATCAGCAGGAAGCTTGCTTCCCCCTCCCAGCCCCCCACCCTTACCCTCCCACCCCCGTCACACGCTTGCCCAGAGCTGACCCTCTTCAGGTCATGTCACACGCCCTGCTCCAAGCCCTTTGTCCTGTTGCTGTGAATGTCTGTGTGTGGCCTCCCTTTCGTGAGGCCCAGGAAAGCCAACTAGTGTGGCTCTGGGGGCCAGGGGTTCCTGGTCCCCTTTTCTGCCCTTGCGCTGTGGACTCCCCTCTACTGACTCTGCCCGGCCACTGTCCTCTTCCCAGACCGGTTTCTCTTTTCATTCGCTTTTCTGTTTTGTATCTGTATCTGTGCTGTGGTCCGAGTGGGAAGGCCAGAGCACGGGTTTTTTTTTTCTGCTCTGTGGGTACCAGAAGTTGAACTCAGGTCATCAGGCTTGGTGGCGAATACCCTGACCTGCTGATCCGTTTTGCTGGCCCTTCCTCTGTTTCCTATGGCCACACGGTTTCATCCCCACACAACAGAGGGCTGCTGTCTGTGAACCAGGCACGTTTATAGAATAGCCACGGGGTAGTGTTTTCTGTCACTAACAATGGTTGTGCCGAGATTGTCTCTGGGGCATGTTTATTGTGTGACTGTGGATGTGTGTTTCACGTGTATGCGTTTGTGCATATTGTATGCTTGCCTCTATGTTAGTGCGTGTGAGTTGGATGCTTGAGGGTATTTGTGAGTTCTTGTGTGTGCGTATACACATGTGCACACAGTTTGTAGTCTGTACTTGTGCGTGTGTCTTCATTTGGATATATATTTGTATGTGTGTGTAATATGTGGGCTGTGTAAGAGTGTGTGTGTGTGTGTGTGTGTGTGTGTGTTTGGGGTGCACACATTTGTGCCTGCGTGTGTGGGCAGGAATCTATGTTTATGTGGATCAGTTTTGTGAATTAGAACACTGGGGATGGAGCCGCATGGTGACCTTATAATGTGAGCATCCCGCAAGTATGGCTGAGCCGGTGGCCACGTCACACCCAGGAGAAGCGTCACTCTCACTGTGGAGGACTGGGGGTTGGTTGGTCCTGAGGCTGTGGTGATACACTCAGCCTGCTGCTTTCTGGTGGGCTCACACTTCCGTGCCTGCTGCAACTCTGTCGCCTGACTCGTGGTCCCTTGCCCGAAATAAATCGGGAGAGAGTTGACATGTGATGTTTGAAAAAGGAAGTCAAGTTTGGCTCACTTGGGCTGTTTTAAGAATCCCTGGGGTGGGGATGAGGAGGCACTGGGGAGGAGGGAGAGGAGGAATGGGGGCGCTGAGGAGGCACTGGGGGGCAGGATGAGGAGCACTGAGGGAGTGGATTTCACAAGAGGAGACAGTGTAGTCTCAGGCTTTTGTGTAATTATTCCCCCCTAAGCTTGGCTCCCTATCACCCGCACGTGTCACAGAATGCACAAGGAGGCAGAACAGGAGGCCATGGCTCCCTCTCCCTCCCGCTGCCCGTGGGCCCCCCTGGGCTTTCCCTTGTCAGCCTGGGCCAGGCTAGGCTGGGACCTACAGTGACTGAGGTGTGTTCATGGTATTTTCCACTTCAGATGTTTTCTTAAGCCGCGCTTCTCAGGATGTAGCCCCAGTGTAAGCCGAGAGAGCTTTTGTCTTCTTATCTGATACAGCGTGTAGGCCCCGTGGGTTCTCAGGGTCCTGCGGGACCCCGCCTGCCGGCACAGCTGTCACCCCTCTTTATAGCCTTCCCGAAAGCCAGGTTTGTACATTCGACCCTGAAACCAAACCCTCCTCCCGCAGACCAGCTGCCTGGCATGACCCTGTCACTTTGGGAAAAGCTTGTCCCACGGACACAGAGACAGGGTGTCTATGCCGGAGCCATCTTGCCATAGCCCATGGGCTGTGGTGATGGTTCTCCTGCTGTGCAGAGCCGAAGCCCAGATCGTTTTAGGACAAGGTTCCTTCCCCTGCTGCCCTCACAGGGAGTAGCCTGGCAGTGTTGGGGACACTAAGGGACCTGTGGGTCTTGACTGAATGGTGAGTCTGTTAGCATGCTGTCACAGTGTTCGGTAAGATGCCTGGGCAGCTGGTCCGCAGACGTGGGCACTACGTCCTGTACTGGCTTCTGCTCAGCACTGTCCACATGCCAAGTATGTGCAAACTCTGGTCAGATGTTTAATAGACTCCCCCAACACCCTTAGCACCCCACATCCCATTTTCCAGATGCGGGAACTGAGGTTGCAGAGGGTCATTGCACCTGGCAGCTGACAGAGCTGGCTTTGTCCAGGGCTGCTGGGTCACAGGGTCTTGCTTAAAATGGTTAGCTTGCTCCACCCCTGCATGCGGGGCTGCGGGGACGAGTCTATTTCATGTCTGCAGTGCAAAAGGTTGAGGTTTGGGCTGCTCATGGCCCGACCCTATTAGCTGATCTATCGAGTGTTTGTGAAACTGGATTTGGTTCAAGCCCCCAGAGATGGGCATCATCTCCTCATCTGATGCCTCGGAGGGTCGTTGAGACCATCAGCCTCACACCACTGACTCACCAGGAGATGAAACAGGGCTCAGAGAAGGGCAGTGTCTGGCTGGAGGTCATCTCGGATGGGAGCCGAGTGCACACAGGTGTGAGGGCAGAACCACCGATCCGTGGCTGGGATGGGCCCATCCGGCCCCTCTGGTTCTGAGGCTCAGGCACACATGCCGGTGTCCGTCTGCCTGGTTGGGGCTTGTCCTCTGTGTGTCTGTCTCCTCCCTTCCTCTCTCCCTCCTGCATGTTTCCTGAGTGCTCATCACTAAGTACTCTCTCCCTGCTTGGCTCTCAGTCTAGCTGAGAAGTAGGTACTGGGGTCCAATCATGCCTCAGAAGCCAAAGAAGTCAGGAATGTGAGCACTCTTGGGCATCCACCAAGTCCAGGGTCACGACCCAGCCCTATGGCTTTCTAGTCATTCAGGTGATCTGGAGGTCTTGGAATCCCTTCTCTGGACCTCAATCTCCTCCCCTGTGAAATGGTCCATACAGGGTCTTGCACCACTGTGGTGATATATTAAATACCCTAACAAAATTTACCTGAAGGTCAGAGAACAGAACAAGCCACTAGATTAAACATAGAGGCCAGGTAGTGGTGGCACACACCTTTAATCCTAGCACTCAGGAGGCAGAGATCTGTCTGGATCTCTGTGAGTTCAAAGCCACCCTGGACTATAGGAGATTGACTCAGTCTAGGGGAGAAACAGAGCCAGGCAGTGGTGGCACACTTTAATCCCAGCACTTGAGATCTCATGCCTTTGCTTGGGAAGCACACACGCCTTTAATCCCAGGAAATTATGGCTGGGCGGAGAAAGATAGATAAGGTGTGAGGAGATAGGAACTAGGGGCTTTTCAGGCTGAGGAGTCCTGGAGGTAAGATGTGGCAGTGGCTTGTTCCTTTGTCTCTCTGATATTCTGGCAAATTTTATTTATAATACATCACCACACACCACAGGCGCATTGGGATGAGTAAATGAGTAAAACCTTGATGCCCCAGGTCAGACCCCGAGCATGGGAGGGGCAGTGGCTTCGGAGTACTGAGACAGAGCAGGTGTCCCCATGCCAGTGGGGTCCACGACTGCACGGCTCCCCACCCAGCTGGGGTGTAGAGTGGCTGGGGGTGAGGGGCAGGCTTCTCAAATTCTTTGGAACTGCACTGTCAGCTGTGGCCGCTTGACTCAGGGCTCTTTCTTCGGAGATGTGTCAGACACTCCAAAATACACGCAGGCATGGTGTTCTCCCCATTCCTCCCCCACAGTATCAACTTCCCTGGTTTGGGAACTCATTCCTACTCACTTTACAACATATATATATATATATATATATATGCATTTGCAGAGACGTGTATCCCCAGTGTATTTATTCAATAACTACTACTACAGGCCTGGCATTTTCCCAAGGCCTTGGGCTGCAGATCCGGAGTCAACAAAACCCCGCCTGAGGGCACGTGGTCTTGCCAGCCTCCTGCTCATAATCAAGTTTTATGGCACACGTCAGGGGCGTTTGTTTACTCTCCAGGTGTATTAGGTAGTACTCTGTTGCTGGCACAAGACACCCAACAAAAGCATCCTGAGGCTCACAGCTGGAGTCCATCATGGCAGGAAGGCATGGATGGCAGCTGGGGGGGGGTGAGGTCAATAGCACCCACAGTCTGGAAGTAGGGAGAGGTGGATGGATGCTGGCACTCAGCTCAGCTCCTTTTTATTCAGTCTGAGACCCCGGCCCTGTGGGATGGTGCCACCCTCATGTAGGGTGGGTCTCCCACCTAAGCATTCCCTCATGGATATGCTCAGATTCTAGACCCTGTCATGTTGACAGTCACACTGAACGCCACGCTAGGCTTCACTGCCCTCTTAATGATGTCCGAGTAGCCATTAGCCCAGAGACCCCAAACGGTGCCATCTGTTTCTTTATAGAAGCTTGATAACCCTGGGGTGGATCACCGAGTGAAAAGGTCCTTCTGACTTGTCCTTAGTTCAGGATTCACGTACCAGGGCAGCATTAAGGAGTAGAACCTGATTGATTCAGTTTCGTCTCGGGATTCATCCAGAAGGCCAAGCGTGCGTGCGTGCGTGCTGAGCAAAGTTACAATCAGTAAGGAGTGCTTCACTCTTAGCACACCCGGGAGCCGACTTGCCATGGAACCTTCTAGATGTTTTCTTCGCTCACACTCATGCGTACATGTTTGTTTAGACAAAACCACTTTCCTGGCACACTGTTGTTGGGACCCTTTATAATTGTTTTTATGTTAGCTAGTGTTCAAGACACATCTTTCTGTGATGGCAGACGTTCTGTATGAGTGCCGTTTTCGTCTCTGGGCCTGGCCTCCGTATTTCATGGTCCCCACCCTCTTCACAGCTCAGGCTGTTGTTCCTGTTTGGCAGTGATGGCCAATCCTGCTGGGAGCGGCTGTGTTCTGGAACCTGGCAAGTCTGTTTGCTCACCTTCCTGAGATGAACTTCTGGGACTAACCCTGCTGATTCAGCTAAACCTGCAGGTTTTAAATCGGGAGACGTATGTTCTAACTTGTTTGGGCACAAACCTTAGAGGTATGTGCTAGCTTGGTCTCTCCAGCACAAACCTTGGGAGGAGCTCCCGCCCACCGTGCGCCTGGGGCCTGGGGCCTGGCGAATAGCTGGGCTGAGCCAATGGGCTTTCAAACCCCAGATTCCTGAGTGTTTTGAGGCGTGTGTCCTTATCAGAAACTCCTGGAGCATTGTGGGAAAAGTAGAGCAAGTGGGTGTTGGTTGGGGTCTGGAGAAAGCTGTGGATCCCACGGATGGAGCCCCTGCTTTCCAGGCCCTACCTCTCACCCATCTTGGAAACCAAGAGCTACATTCTGCTCAGTTCCTGTGCCCCAGTCTCCTTCTCTGCAGGTGAAGTGCAGAGTGAATGGCTTCTGAGGAGCCTCCTGGGTCTGATGTCTAGGATTTGGTTCCCCTTATTTGGAACTGGCAGAACTGTGGCAGGGATTGGGGTGTTGATGGCTCTGTCTGACCTAGACCCAGCTCCTCCTTTCCACTGCTTGGGTGTGCTTTTTAGTGTCTACTTTTGTTTTGAAATTTTCGAGACAGGCTCTTGCAATGAAGCTAATTCTAGGCTAGCCTAGAACTTGCTATGTAACCCAGACTAGCCCTGAACTCATGGCAATCCTCCTGCTTCAGTCCCCTAAGTGTGGGGATGACAGGCGTGAATCAACCCCACCAAGTTTGTTATGTGTTTTCAGACATGTCACCAGGGAACACAGGGATAGACAGACATGTCACCAGGGAACACAGGGACAGACAGACATGTCACCAGGGAACATGCAGGCTCTTTGTCTCTAACATAAAAGCATTTAAGAAAGGATTCATTCTACGGGGTTTAACAGAGGAAATAATCGTGCAGGAGCGGCGGAGGCCTCACAGCTGTCTGAGAGGAGGGAGATGGGAGAGGAGAGAGTGAAGGACCCGTTTTCTCATCCAGAGGCCAGGAAAGCAGGGCTCAGCATTCAGTCACTGGAAACCAGGAGGCTTCAAAGGGAAGGAGGAGAGGCTCTGGACAAGTGGGCTTAAGATCTGTGCTACTGTAGGGAGGGAAGAAGGGCTGGTTTAGCCCCTGCAGGGAGGGAGGGGCTTCAGGTGTCTAAGGAGAGATGGCCTTCAGGGCACAGCTGTCCCCTCTGCCTCCTGTCCTGCCCTCAGGCTCCTCCTGTCTCTTTTACCTTCTGCTGGAAGGACATTTCCTCTCGTCACCAGTGGCCCCAGCAGCTGTCAAAGTCAGACCTGTGCAAAGGGCCACAGTGACTGTCCACTCATGCCGTTTACGTCACAGGAAGTTGCCATGTAGTTATTCGTGTCTCGAAAGGGGACTCTTGGCAGGGAAGGCCCCCACTGTCTACGTCAGAAAGGATGCTGTTGGCCACAAATTGTGCACCAGAAGAACATGACAGAGATGTGCTCTGGCCCCAGTGACGCCTGGGAGGCGGCTGCTACAGAGGCTTTTGCTTGCTTGTCTGTCTGCTTGCCCAGCGTCACTCGCGTTTAGTGAGCTGGGGCAGAGCTGAAACAAAGCTCAGTCAGCGGAAGGTCTTGCCTTCAAGCAAACTTGTAAGATTTTCTAGAAATTTAAGCATTGCAAGTCCTCTGGGAAAGTGGCTGGCATAGAGCCTTGCAGCCATGAGAACTACCAGAAGGCCTTGGCATTGAGGTGGGATGGAGTTAGGGAAGGCCCCGATCTGTGGCATCTGCTCAGGGTGGTGCCATGGCCGCTCCTGAGTCCCAGGGAGAATTCAAGCGTGCCAGGCCCTGGAACGTGTCCCAAGAGCTTGGGTGTAAAAATACAAACATGGTCCCAGCTGGAGCCACCCACCATCCAGACCCAACAGTGGTCCGTCACCCGCCATCAGCCTATTTCAGGCCACACTGTGCTCCGCAGTGCCCAGGGAAGTGCTCACTGAGATGATCTGACTACCCGAGGATGCACACACACCCTGTGGCTGGCTGTGAGCGTGAAAGCCACCAGCTGCTTAGAAGTCACCGTCCTTGGGACTGGTTATGTCTCCAGCTCCGCGTCCCACACAGTGGGGTACTCTCCGGCCACAAGGGGCATGTGGAGAAACTGAGTCACAGAAAGTCCCAGACTGGAGTCAGTCAGGGTGTTTCATTTGGGAGATGGATTATGTAAAAATGTTTACTGTGATGTGTGTGTGTGTGTGTGTGTGTGTGTGTGTGTCTGTATAAGTGAGTGAGTGTATGTAGTCTTGACAGATGCTCTACCACTGAGCCCCCTCACCCCAAGCTCCCATTATAACTCCTTTGCAATAGAGGTGGGCCCAGGCTTGTGTGTTCGGTTGCTCGGCTGAGATAAAGCCGTGCCAGGACAGTCTTCTCTGTCTTCCTCCTCCCTCCCTCCCTCCTCCCCCGCCTCCCTAGTCCTCTTCGAAAGATGGTATCTGGGAGCATCATGAAAGGCCAGGTTGAGAGGCCGCCTGAATCACTGTGAGCGCCTGAATCACTGTGAGCGAGTAGCTCACCCAAGGCCACTCTTGGTTACTCTTGAGAGAGCTCCAGGGCCTCAGTGGCTGGTTTCCATGGTGATGATACAGGACAAGGCCTTTCACGTACCACCCCGCTGAGTGGCGGAAGTCAGGAGCACAGGTGTCATGGTGACTCATGAGCCACCCCTGATGTCAGGCACCAGATTGGGCTGGTAGCCAGCCCTGTGGTGACTTGTCCCCTCGCTCCTCCAGCCTGCCTGCATGTCACACCACCAGGCCAGGGCATTCTCCGCTGTAAAGTAGGATTGGACTGAGCTCCATGAGGGGGCCTCATGTCAGCAGCGACTTGCTGTAGGCTCAGGGTCACCGCTGCTCGGGTGGGTGCTGGGCTGGACCATGCTGGCATGCGGTCTGGTAAACATGGAAAGTGGGCACAGGCCTGCCTGGCTTTTCTAGAGCTTTGAGGAGGGAAGAGATGGGTTGCACTGTCTTGTTGGACAGGGATATTGACAGGCCAGGTGACGCCCAGCAGGACCCTGTACCTGGCTGTGCATTTGTTACTCGGGGGCTAACAGAGAGAGGTTTTCTCTGATCACCATTCCAGAGCACATAGCCCACTGGGGAGGGAAGGCCACAGGGGCTGCCTGGTCTGCGGGGGTGGAGGTTTGTTCATATCATGGAGGATCTGGAAGCAGAGAGCCCAGGCGGGAAGCAGGACAGATTCACTTCAGGCCTGCCTCCAGTGCCCACACTGCTGGTGAGGCCTTATGTCCTGACGATTTTACAACCTCCCAAATCGGGACAAAGTATTCACACAGAGGCACCATGGGGCACATTCCACACTGGAACCAAGACCCAGTCCACGCCAGAACGCCCATCTGAACCCGGAAAGTGCCGCTTCCTGTCATGTCTATGCAGACCAGGGCATTGGTCTCCTTTGCCCTGACATGGGTGCTGTGGTGCTGTGTGATCATGCCTGAATCCCTCCTCCTCTCCTTACAGAACCAGCTGAAGCAGTGCTTCTCCAGGCGAGCCCCCGAGGCCAAGGACACTGACACCCTTGTTCATGAAGCCGACAGCCAGTATGGGACCTGGGCAGACCAGGGCCAGAATGGAGGCAGGTAGGAACACACCTGGGTGGAGCTGCCAGGCACCAGGCGGCATGGCTGGGGCCGAGTCTGCCTTGGTTAGGGTTTCTGTTGCTGTGGTGAACCACCGTGTGACCTAAAGCAGTGTGGGGAGGAAAGGGTTAATTCAGCTTCCACTTGCCCATCCCTGTCCATCACCAAAGGAAGTCAGGACAGGAACTCAAACCCAGTAGGATCATGGAGGCAGGAGCTGATGCGGAGGCCATGGAAGGGTGCTGCTTACTGGCTTGTTCCTCATGGCTTGCTCAGCCTGCTTTCTTGTAGAACCCAGGACCACCATACCAGGGATGGCACCACCCACCATGGGCTGGGCCCTTCCCCATCAATCACTGATTAAGAAAACGTTTTACAGCCCGATCTTATGGAGACATTTCCTCAATTGAGACCCCTTCCTCTTAGATGACTCTAGCTTGTGTCAAGTTGACATAAAACTCTTCAGCACAGAATCTATGTGACTGACTCAGAGATTTCTGCATTTTAAAAGAAATTTTAGCAGGAGGAAGCCATTGTTGTAATAAAAGGGCATGAGAAAGCCACAAAAAGATGGAAATAGCCGGGCGTTGGCGGCGCACGCCTTTAATCCCGGCACTCGGGAGGCAGAGCCAAGCGGATCTCTGTCAGTTCGAGGCCAGCCTGGGCTACCAAGTGAGTTACAGGAAAGGCGCAAAGCTACACAGAGAAACCCTGTCTCGAAAAAACCAAAAAAAAAAAAAAAAAAAAGATGGAAATAAAGACGACAGGCAAGTAGCCTGGACACAGCCAGGAGCATGCAGGGACAGGCAGACCCACTGGGACAGAGACCCACAAGGACAGACATACAGACAGCCACACTGTGACAGGCTGACACACAGGGACAGACCCTTGTGAACAGGAGGCAGATGGCGGACCAGCAGTGCAGGTGATGGTCTGGGTCCCTTGTGGTGACAGTATTCCCAGGCTTGTCAAACCTGAGGTTCTCCACGTGCATCCAAGGTCAACTCCACTTGGGTCTTAAAACATTTGCAGGCTGCCGGGCGGCTGTGGCACACGGCTTTAATTCTAGTACTCGGGAGGCAGAGGCAGGTGGATCTCTGTGAGTTTGAAGCCAGCCTGGTCTACAGAGCAAGTTCAAGGAAAGGCTCCAAAGCTACACAGAGAAACCCTGTCTCGAAAAAAAACAAAAAACCAAAACAAACAAAAAAAAAACCATTTGTAGATGACTGTGCCATACCACACTGTCGAAGCCTGGTCTCCCCAACGTGAGACACAGGCCGGTTGCACAGCATTGAGTGTAGTGTATGTCACTCAGGGATTAGCCCTGCGCCCTGTGGGGGTTTTTCCACTGTGAAAATATGCTGAAGACCCACAGACAGCAGCCCTCCCAAGCGCAGGAAGCAAACATACACAACAACAACAAACAGTAACAATACTACCCAAGTGCAAAGCCAAAGGACCTTTCGGCCCTAACGCAGGGTCACACTGGCATCTGCCCGTCTGCGTCTCTTGATGCTTTCAGGTATCTGCATGTGTTTGTACCTGCTAGTACACGAACTGGTCCATAAGTTGTGTGTGTGTGTATATGGCTTGCAGGACCTTCTTCTGCCTGGCTGGGAGGGAACTCCCGGGGCAGCGATTGCAAACTGCTGAAGGAAAGCAGCTGTGAACCCACCCCTCCTGAATGGGGGTGCAGGTTGGATGAGATGAATCTTCCCCATAGGCCCCTTCCTCCTCCGTAGAAAGGGTAGGTGCCTGCCGCAGGCTCAGTGCATGCCTGACTGGCTGTCCCTGTGGTCTGTGGACATGATGCAAGACTGGGAAACTGAGGCTCAGAGAGAGGCAGGGACCTGAGTCAAGAACATGTGTATCAGTAGTAGCTGAGCTGGGCTTGAACCCGGGACCCCATCTCTCCCGCCGCTGGGGGCTCTGACTGCTCCTCCGCTAGGTCACTGCTGGGGTGGCAGAGGGTGGGGGGGGGCTGCTGACTGTTCTGCTGGGTCACACTGTCAGAGCTGCATTAAAAGTGGATGAGAGGAGAAAGGAAACCAACCAGCTGGACTCTTCCCATCTCTAACTCCCCCTCTGCTAACCTATGACTTACATGTGTAGCGAGCTTCCTTGAATGATTCTGTAAGCGCCCTGCAGGAGCCCCCAATGGCCTGGTGATCTATGCTGGAACTTGTTCCTGTCTCCTAAGGGACCCCGAGCCCCGTGGTCCCCCCAGTCCCCCAGCTTCTGTCTCAAGACCTCTGAGACCTTGGTGCTTCCTAGGCTGTGCGCCCTCTGCTGTCCTCCAGAGGAACTGCAGCCTCCGGGACCAGGCTCTCTTGCCTTGGACAGTGGTGCCCCCTGCTGCCCGAGGGTGGCTCTTCCCTCAGCCTCTGGTTTGCACTTTTCCTGTCTTTATACTCCAACTGTGAAAGCCATGGAGCTGGGAGCATGGGTCCTCAGTGAGTGAGTGAGTAAGCGAGCCAGCGAGTGGGTGACTGGGTGACTGGCTGGCTGACTGAGGCCGCCATTGGCTGGAGAGAAGGCCCGAGGCCCCGTCTTCTCTTCTGGTGATTAGGGGACCCTCTGACCCCCTTGCCATTGACCGGTGGAAACGCAGCCTGAGCTGCCCACACGAGACCCCACACGATTTCAGGTGTTGTGCAGGCCACCAAAGGAGCCTACAGAGGTGGGTGAAGTGCGTTTTGTCTTGAGAAACGTCTCCGTGGTCAGTGTTAGCTGCCTGTCTGCTCCACGAGGAAGGACCCAAATTCTGAGGCATCTGACCTGACCCTCTTTTCTCGCGTCAGAGCCTTGGAGGTTCACACAGCCCTCCCCCCACAGCCTGTTTTTATTTTATTATTTCTCTTTCTTTTTTATTTTATTTATTTGTTTATTTGTTTGTTTGTTGGTTTGTTTGTTTTTGGTTTCTGGGCACAGGTGGTTGCTTTGTAGCTCAAGTTGGCCTCCAACCCCTGACCTCCTGCTTCTGCCTCCTCCTGTGGAGATTCCAGGTGCGCCGCCGTTGCTCCTGGTTCCGGTCTGGGCTCTCCTTGGCCACCTGTGCAGGTGTCCCGTGGACAACGGACCCCTGGCCGCTGTTGCCAGGAGGAAGACCCCCTGCGGTCCCCTGAGTGTGAACACGTGGAACCACATGTCCACGACCCCTTGTGTTTGGGATGGACTGTCCCAGGCCCCCCATGACCGCTGCCACCTTCCGCCTCTCCTTGCAGTTTCGGCCCCGAGTCCCCATCGTCCCCCGACAGCAGTGCTGCGTCTGCCGGGAAGCAGCCACCAGGTAGCCACTTGTCCTCATACACGGAGTCCACGTCAGTGGATCAGCACGACAGCTCCCGGGACCGGCGCAGCTCCAGTGTGGACCGCTCCAGTTCCGAGCTGGAGTCCACAGACGGCCCAGAAGGGCCACCTCCGTCAGACGCTTGCCCAGCAGAGAGAGAGGATGACTTTTCCTTCATCCATGTAAGCCTGAAGCTGGGAGGCGGAAACAGCCATTTCTTATTTTTAAAGGAAGCCGTGGCCTATGCACGATCACCACCCCACCGGGATGGGGGCTGTATGCCAAAAACCCATGTGGTGGGCACGGGACACAGCCTTAGGTAGGGACCCTCCTTTAGCATAGGACAGCCCCACACTAGCTGTGTGGCTTGAGACAGATGTCCTCACCTCTCTGATCCTTAGCTGCCTTACTCACTAGTAACTAGCACATCCGGCTCCACGGCTTCAGAGGTGATCACAGGTATCCAAGGCACAGCTTGCCGTGAGCGCTTACAGGTCTGCCTGTGGTTTGCAGTTCCTGGCTGTGTGCAGCCCGGGGCAAACACAGAGAAGAGCCTCTTCAGGTCCTCACTCAGCAGAACACGGGCACCAGACATGAAGGGCTCTCCGTGACAGCTGTTCCAGGCGCAGGTCCCCTTCTGGGGGTTCCCCAGAACCGAGCTTGCTTAGGTTCCACACAGAGCCATCCCTCAGGCACCCACTGTCCTGCGCCACAGTGTCCTGCTGGTCCTGCTGTGGACTCTTCAGGACCAGAACTAGACTCCACCCTGCTGCGGAAGCCCTAGCCTCCAAGAAGGATAGGAATCTTCGCTGTAGCTACAAGGGCCCTCACTCCTCATGGCCAAGCCCCTGACCTCACTCTTGGGCAGCTGATGCTTCAGATGACCCTGAGGGGCTTCTAATGGGCCTCGCAGGGGACCCACAGCCTACACACAGGCAAGGCCTTTCCTCTGGCATCTCTAGATCAGAGGTTGAGCCTTCCAGGACACTGCCCTGTGAACAGGCATGGTGCCCATCTCTCTGGGTGTTGTAAGGATGTCAGTAGGTGACGTGATATGCCATTCACTCAGCAATCATGCACTGAGGTCTCACTGTTGCCGAGCCTTGCTGCAGCACATGTATATATTTGGTATGTGTCACATGACACAGATGTCTCGCTAGATGTTTCTTTTTGAACTCCGAGCATTTCTTCTTAGAACCCATCCTAAGCAACAGTGTCGACATCAACAGCTCCCCGGTCCCTGGTAGCCGGCTCCATCCCATGCCCATACTGATAACCAAGAGGTAACATCCCCTGCCTGCCTTTTAGATTAGCAGGTTGACATGGCTGCTGAGTCTGCCCATAGACTGGTGGCCCTAAGTATGAGGTAAACTGAGGTCTATCTGGGATGCCACCATGACTTGGGTATCCTGTGGGGACCATTTGGAAGCTGATCAGGGAGATGTCACAGGGTGGCCCTGTGAACATGGAAGTACCGCCCCCTTATTGGTGCTTTATAGGTGGTCCCTCTCCTCCCACCTGCACTCTGGACTATCATGGGGGCCCCAGTGAGTACCTCTCAGCTCAGGGACTCCACGAATATGGTTGTCATCAAGACAGATGCACTCAGCAATGCATTCAACAGACAGAAACCAGGCATGGATTATGCTCCTGGTGTATACTTACCCCCATGCCTGGGTGATGTCACAGGCTGTGTGCCTTTGTCCCGTGTGTCTGTTCTTGGGCACTTCCTGCATGATTTCCATGGGGAAGTTGAGGCTAACGACGTCGAGGGTGCCATTGGATCATGACACACCAGCCCATGCCTGTGGTGGTATTGTGTTTCCCTAACTATTGTGCACCCTAATAAACTTATCCTGGGTCAGAGAACAGAACAGCCACTAGATATAGAGGCCAGAAAATGGTGGCACACACACCTTTAATCCTAGCATTCTGAAGGCAGAGATACATCCAGATCTCTGTGAGTTCAAGGCCACATTGGAAACAGCCAGGCATGGTAACTCACGCCTTTAATCCCAGGAAGTGATGGCAGAAAGCAGAAAGGTATATAGGGTGTGAAAACCAGGAACTAGAGCTGGTTAAGCTTTTAGGCTTTTGAGCAACAGTTCAGCTGGGATTCATTCTGGATGAGGACTGAGGGGCTTCCAGTCTGAGGAAACAGGATCAGCTGAGGAAGTGGTGAGGTGAGGTGGCTGTGGCTTGTTCTGTTTCTCTGATCTTCCAGTGTTCACCCCAATAACTGGCACTGGGTTTGATTTTATTAATAAGACCTTTTAAGATTCCTGCTACACTTGCACCCCTGAGAATACTCTGTGTATGAACAAGACTGTACACAGTCCGTGGGTGGTGCCTTGCACTGACGGTTTCCTCCCCACCTCCTTCTCGCCACCCCCAAAGCAAACCTCAGTCCTCGACTCCAGTGCTCTGAAGACCCGGGTGCAGCTGAGTAAGCGAAGCCGTCGCCGGGCTCCCATCTCCCACTCGCTGCGGCGCAGTCAGTTCAGTGAGTCTGAGAGCCAGTCCCCTTTGGAAGAGGAGTCACACAGCACATGGATGTTCAAGGACTCAACAGGTACAACCACGCCTTCCCCTTGACCTGCATACCGGTAGCTCTGGGCGGGAAGGCGTCAGGTTAGACCCTGGGAAGAATGACCCATTCGGAACGCTGGGGCATAGTGACCCAGGAAACTGTGGTTTCTTATTCTGTAGAACTTGCCATAAGTGGAGTTTTAAATGTGTTCTGAATCTGTGTGTGGCAGTGCCTGTCTGTAATCCTAGCAGTTCGGGAACAGAAGCAGTGAGATCTTCATGGTGCAAAGGCAGCCTGGTCTACAGAGTGAGTTCCAGGCCAGCTGTGATAATGTGACTCTCTTTGAAAAACCAAAGGGCAGCCGGGCAGTGGTGGTGCACACCTTTAATCCCAGCACTCAGGAGACAGAGGCAGGTGGATCTCTGTGAATTCGAGGTCAGCCTGGTCTACAGAGCGAGATCCAGGACAGGCACCAAAACTACACAGAGAAAATCCTGTCTCGAAAAACAAAACAAACAAAAAACAAACAAAACAAAAAACCCTAAAACAAAGGGCAGACAGTAGTGTGACCAAGTGTGGCCTCTGACCAGATGCCTGAATGAATGCTTGGGCTGGGGTCATTGCTTCTCGTGGTCCAGCCGTGTTAGCGAATGAAGGTTAAGTGTCTGTTAAGGGCTGGGGAGATGTGTAAAGAGCTTGTTTGACAAGCACTAGGACCTGAGTTCAAATCCCCAGCACCCCTGTACTCGGGTAACCCCAGCCTTGAGTAAGCAGAGGCAAAAGCATTCTTGAGGGTTGCTGGCCAGTTCTTCTACTGACTTGGTGAACTCCAGGTCCAGTGAGAGAGACTGTCTCAAAGAATAACATGAGGAAGGACTGATGCAGATGCCCACCCCGTCTCTGACCTCCATGTGCATGCACACACACACATGCCCCCGTCCCCCTCACTGGTACCTACACGTGAACACATGCACATGTACAGAGACTCAATCAGTAATAGATAGGTGAGTGTCTGCAGGGCCAGAATTATGCCGAGCCACCTGGAGCAAATGCAGATTCCCTTACAGGGACCTGTCAGCAGAACCTGTGGCTTCCAGAGCCCCAAGCACATGGCCAGGGGATACAAATGGCTAGGGCTGACATTTTTGAGCATGCCCAGTGTCCAGCTGAGCCTGGGGCTCCAGAGGACGTGCTGTGCTCTACCAATGACCAGTTCTTAGGAAGCCAGAAACTCCTTATCTACCACCCCATCACCAGGAAGCCTCTAGCCCAGCCCCTGACTTGGGCAGTGCCCTGAAGAGACCCTGGAGCACTCCACATTGCTCCCTGTTGGTGGGACATGTCTCTGTCACCCGTTCCGCCTCTGTCAAGGATGTCTTATTATTCCTCAAAAGTGGCAGGAGCCAGAGGAGCCTATGCCCTCCCCGAGAGGAGGCAATCTGCTTGTGGCCGTGTTTCCAGGCAGGTGGCAGCATCTGAAGAAGAGAGTGGGAAGCCCCTGCCCAAGTACAGATGGACCAGGGGTGCCCTGGTCCTCGTGCAGGGCTGTGGGGAACCACCAATGACCCAGAGCCCTTCTCTTAATAGAAGAGAAGTCGCCCAGGAGGGACGAGTCGGATGAAGAGCCGCCCAAGGTGGAGAGGACCCCTGTCAGCCATCCGCAGAGGATGCCTGTGTTCCCAGGCATGGACCCAGCCGTGCTGAAGGTACTGGTTTCCCGGGAGCAGCCTGCTGAGCGAACGCCTGCACGCCTCTCCCCCTTCCTGTCCACCCTCGCTTCTGTCTGTCCCTCATGACCCCCCCCCCAATGCCTTTTCTCCTCACTCCCTCCATCAGTCCATTATTTGGCCTCCCTCCCTCCCTTCCTGTCTATTGATCATTATTGAACCAGCCCCCCTCCTTCCCTTCTGCCCACTCCCCTTCCACGGCACATTACATCCATTTAACACCCTCCTGCCTCCATCTGCCATTGGAATGCTGGCTGACAGGATGTGACACTGCCTAGCTTCCCCCAGAGGAATCCTGTCCACACGGTCTTGAGTCGCCCCTTTCCAGCCCGTGCCCCAAACTTGGGGGACAGTCGCCCCTGCCGCGTGCTTGTGGGACTCGGGTGTCACAGGCTTCGTGTGACTATATAGATGCGGGAGTGATTTTGTTGGAGCCTCCCCTGGGACGAGGCTGTCGACCTCTTAGTCCCCATACTTCCCGCCTGGGTCACTCTACAGTTCCAATTCCCCACTGCTCTGTGAGGTGTCACTGTGGGACTGCTGCTAGATGGGGCTTGTCCCCAGACAGCTACACTGGGCCCTCCTCTCTCCTCAGGCTCAGCTCCACAAGAGGCCGGAAGTGGACAGTCCTGGAGAGTCTGTCAGCTGGGCACCCCAGCCCAAGACCCCAAAGTCGCCCTTCCAGCCTGGGGTGCTGGGCAGTCGGGTGCTGCCTTCCAGCACAGACAGAGACGAGAGGTGAGGAAGGGGATGCTTCTGAGTGCTGTGTGCTGTGTGTGGGTTTTAGATGGGGGTG
>CABHPH010124203.1:0-10168 GCA_902168325.1 Peromyscus nudipes | reverse complement strand
AGGCACGGGGACACCTGCGATGTGCTCCCTAGGCACGGGGACACCTGCGATGTGCTTCCTAGGCACGGGGACACCTGCGATGTGCTCCCTAGGCACGGTGACACACATTCTCCTTTGCTTCTTAGAGGTTGGTGGTCAGCCTGGGCTACATGAGACCTTGTATCAAAAATAAAATTTGCAAAACAGCCTGCAGCCTGTCTTCTTGGCAGTTGTGTTTACAGGGCCTGGGCTGCTATGAGCTTCCTTCTGCTACCCTGCAGGCTGCCCTCGGCTGCGGGCCCCGCCCCGCCCGCCATGGACCAGGACTATGAGCGCAGGCTCCTGCGACAGATCATCATCCAGAATGAGAACACAGTGCCGTGTGTGAGTGACGGGCCGCCCCTGTACGAAAGGGCACCGCGCATGGGCTGAGGGGCCCGCCCTGGGGGTCACGCAGCTAACCCCCCAGTCCTCCCCCAGGTCTCAGAGATGCGGAGGACCCTGACACCAGCCAACTCCCCAGTGTCCTCGCCCAGCAAGCATGGTGACCGCTTCATCCCCTCACGGGCCGGAGCCAACTGGAGCGTGAACTTCCACAGGATCAATGTGAGGGCTGGGCTGGGCAGGGCGCGGGGCCTGCCACCCTGAGGTGGGCACAGGCACCGCAACACGGGGTTCCTCTCCCATAGGAAAACGAGAAGTCCCCCAGCCAGAACCGCAAGGCCAAGGATGCCACCTCAGACAACGGCAAAGGTGAGGGTCGGCCCCGCCCACTCAGCCACAGGCCCCCGCCCAGCTAGTCGGCCCGCCCCTTATGCCCCGCCCCACCGACTCCGCCCCCCCTGCAGATGGCCTGGCCTACTCGGCACTGCTGAAGAATGAGCTGCTGGGCGCCGGCATTGAGAAGGTGCAGGACCCGCAGACGGAGGATCGGCGGCTGCAGCCATCCACGCCTGAGCACAAGGGCCTCTTCACGGTGAGCCAGTGGCAGCCAGGTGCCCGCGGGGGTGGGGTGGGGTGGGGGGTCCGGACCTGTTCTGTGCTTCTGTGCCCTCCTGCCCAGTATGTGTCAGCTTCGGGGTGCTCAGGGTTCCCAAGTCCCGAGGCTACAGCAGCCACTCAGGACGGCGTCCCTGCCCCAGTATTCCCTCAGCAGCAAGCGCTCGAGTCCTGATGACGGCAACGACGTATCCCCGTACTCCTTGTCCCCTGTTAGCAACAAGAGGTGAGCCGGGCCGGGACCGGGGTCCGCAGGGGATGACGGGCGGGACACGGGGCTCTGGGGCGGCAGCCAGCAGTGTCCTGCTGTCCCCGCAGTCAGAAGCTGCTGCGGTCGCCGCGGAAGCCCACGCGCAAGATCTCCAAGATTCCCTTCAAGGTGCTGGATGCGCCGGAGCTTCAGGACGACTTCTACCTCAACCTGGTGGACTGGTCCTCCCTCAACGTGCTCAGTGTGGGCCTGGGCACCTGCGTGTACCTGTGGAGCGCGTGCACCAGCCAGGTGGGCGCCCAGGAGGGAGCAGCCTGCAGAGAGCCACCCTGCCTGTCATTCTCCCTCTACCCTCCAGGTGCCCCCACACACCCCACTTCCCCCTGGGGCAGGAAGTACCGTGGGCTCTGGGTCGCTGGTCTCCTTGCCAGACTCTGAGGCCATCTCTGTGCTGAGTGGTGCCTGGAGAGGCACAGCAGAGGGATGGGTCTGAGGGCCAGCCCATCAGTCCCTCACTCTGCCTCCTGCCCACAGGTGACCCGGCTCTGTGACCTCTCTGTGGAAGGGGACTCGGTGACTTCCGTGGGCTGGTCTGAGCGGGTGAGTAAGGAGGGTGGAGCCACCTGACCCTTGGATCTTCAGTAAGGACGCTTAGCTGAGGGCTCTCTTCCCAGCACACGAGCACCCACCTCCTGGCCACGCCTCAGCCGTGTGTGTGAGACTGCTCTGCTCCTCCAGTGGCCTGCAGTGCTGGGGTGGCCGGTGTGTGTGCCCCAGCACAGGGCTGGACCAGTGATGGCCGCATGGTGACGGCTCCTGGAAAGCTCCACGGAGGGTTTGAGCAGAGCAGTTTGTTGTGGGTGTGGTGGCTCCCACGGATAATCCCGGCACTCCAGAGGCTGAGGCTGGAGGATTTCCCTGAGTTTGAGGTCAACCTGGGTAACATTTTGAGTCTATGGCTAGCCTGGGCAACAGAGTGAGCCCTTGTTTTAAAAAGCAAAACAAAAAACATGAGCTATAGAGACCGCCCTGCGTCTCTGGTGAACACAAGATGAGCAAACTTCTCATCGCCACACTGTCACCCTAGGGGAACCTGGTCGCGGTGGGCACACACAAGGGCTTCGTGCAGATCTGGGACGCGGCTGCTGGGAAGAAGCTGTCGGTGCTGGAGGGCCACACTGCGCGAGTGGGTGAGGACCTGGCCAGCCCAGCCGCGCCCTCGGGCCACAGCCCGGGACCAGGCCCAGGCTGACCTCCTGTCACCCTGTAGGGGCGCTGGCCTGGAACGCAGACCAGCTGTCATCTGGTAGCCGTGACCGCATGATCCTGCAGCGGGATATCCGCACACCACCCCTGCAGTCAGAGCGGCGGCTGCAGGGCCACCGGCAGGAAGTGTGTGGTCTCAAGTGGTCCACGGACCACCAGCTCCTGGCCTCGGGGGGCAATGACAACAAGGTAGGACGCCTGTCACCCTCCCCGTCCACCGTTCAGCAGGTCCCACTAGAACCTGGGATGGGGTAGCCTTAGGCCCCCAGGGAGGGGCTTCACAGGTCCTGGCCCAGGTATTCAAAGCCCGCATCCCTGGGGTCCCCAGAGTTGACCGTGGAGTGTGCCTGCACCCTGCCCCTGGGCTGCCCCCTTCCCCCGGGCGGCCCATCACAGCCCCGGCCTGCCCCCTGCCCCCGGGCGGCCCCGTCACAGCCCCGGCCTGCCCCGCAGCTGCTCGTCTGGAACCACTCCACGGTGAGCCCTGTGCAGCAGTACACGGAGCACCTGGCGGCCGTCAAGGCCATCGCCTGGTCCCCACACCAGCATGGACTGCTGGCGTCTGGCGGTGGCACAGCCGACCGCTGCATCCGCTTCTGGAACACCCTGACGGGCCAGCCCCTCCAGTGCATCGATACCGGCTCACAAGTGTGCAACCTGGCCTGGTCCAAACATGCCAACGAGCTGGTGAGCACGCAGGGCTGGCACGAGCGGGGTGCGGAGGTGGTCCAGCCCAGAGCAGCTCCGTGCGGGGTGCGGAGGTGGTCCAGCCCAGAGCAGCTCCAAGCACACAAGCCCTCTGTGGCTCTGACACCCAGTCTCCACACTAGGTGAGCACACACGGCTACTCGCAGAACCAGATCCTCGTGTGGAAGTACCCGTCCCTTACGCAGGTGGCCAAGCTCACTGGCCACTCGTACCGGGTCCTCTACTTGGTGAGTGTCGGCTACTGTTTCCCTCAGCCCCCTGCAGCTCCACGTGGTGGGCTTGTCTCTGGATGGCCAAGGGTGTGACGCACCAGCCTTCCAGCTGTCTGCTCTTAATCTCAGGAGCAAAGCCACCACTAACCAGTGTCCCCCGTCCTGGGATGCGGGAAGTGGAGGAATCCCCCCAACAGACCTCGAGCCACCTGGCCTCTGTCCAAATAAGTGTCAGTGTCCCTGGCCGCCTGGTAGGCTCAGTTATGTCTTGCCCAGCTCGGGACCCACCACTGCAGGGGCCTGTGTGCCCTGCGCCCTCAGCCCAGGGTCTGTGCCCCCTGGCACCTGCCTGGCTTCTGCCTGGGTCTCAGAACCTGCCTGCTGCAGCTGGAGAACAACCAGGGCCCTCTGTCCCCTCTGTAGGCCATGTCCCCTGATGGGGAGGCCATCGTCACTGGGGCTGGAGATGAAACCCTGCGGTTCTGGAATGTTTTCAGCAAAACACGCTCTACAAAGGTAACATGGGTGGGTGGTGACGGTGCATGCCCACTCTGCTGTCACGCCCCTTGGTTCTCAGGGCACCCTGGCACACAGTCACTCATGTTCCCTGTTCCCAGGAATCTGTGTCTGTGCTTAACCTCTTCACCCGGATCCGATAGACCCGCGGGCGGGATGCGCAGCCCCATGGGGCAGAGATGGAGCAGCCAGCATGCATGGGCCCTGCTGTCCCTGCAGTCCTCAGAGGCATCTGGCGGGCGGGAGCCGGGCCGGAGACCCCAGAGTCTCATTAAACGCCTCGTTGTGAGCTGTGGAGCCAGTGTCTGGGACAGGGACACGGGGACCCTCAGCTACCGGCTGCATCCCCTTCTTGCTGGCCGTCAGCGCTCAGATGGACACTTGTGACCTCCCTGTCACCACTGCCCGAGCCATATTGGACACAGCTGAGCAGGAAGCCCGAGATCCCATCAATTCCCCAAACCCAGTGTCACCTGGGGACCTGGGGACCAGAGCCATTGCCCTGCAGCCACCCCAGTCTCACCCAAGCCGGAGCATCCTGGGAGGCGCTGGCGGGGACCTGCGCCTCTCGCCCTGACGTCCTGATGCGTTCCACCCCGTGTCTGTGTGCACCTCCTGTGACCCCATGCCTGTCCGCGTGCCTCTTCCCAGCCAGCTGCCTCGTCTGCCGTCCACCTCCTTTTGGCCTTCTGGAAGCTTCCCAGGCCTCCCTGACCTCAGACCCCATTTCTGCCACCCCTCCTCACCTGGGGACACTGCAGATCCCCGGTGTGTGGCTGGCCCTGGTGTGTGCACGTGTGTATATATGTATCTGTGACGCCCTGGGTCTTCGCGTGTTTTGTTGCTTGTTCCAACTGATGGCCGGACCCAGGTCACTGTGGGGTTTGCCGCCTGCAGGGCGGGGGTGTGGCCTCCTGTCAGCAAAGCCCAGGCCAGTGGCCTCAGTGGGTGCTGTGCTCGCCAGCAGGGGCTTCATCCCAGCAAGACACCGGCTCGGCCTGTCAGGAGTTCAAAGTTCAGGGTCACCTGCTGCTACTCACAGCTGTGTGCTGGTGCAAAGGTCCCCTGTTGCCTGTTCCTGGTGGGAGCTGGCCACACAGGAGACGTGCAGGGGACCTAGATGCAGTTTGATGTCCCAGGTGGGTGGTGCAGGAGGCTCCCCCTGGACAGAGCGGCCTCGTCCATCTGTCCACCTCAACACCAAACTTGTCAGAGTCTGGGCTGGTCTCCAGTGGGCAGCCAGATGTGAAGGGTGAGGGCCAGTGGGGGGCCTGGTCAACGCACAGCAAGGTCGTATCTCCGATGGCCTTAGGTAAAGCTGACAGTACTTAGCTGAGTTGGGGGTAGAGGAAGAGGTCCAGAACCCAAGCCCACAGAGCCTTCCAGAACGACAGGCAATCGGGTATGGCCTAGACCCCCCACCCACAACATGGCTTGCCACAGTGTCCCTGGGGAAAAGCCTGCCATGGGACTCCAGAGGTCTAGAGCCTGGCTGGCTGTGTGCCCAGCCCTGAAGGGAGCAGTGCTCAGATGTGCCCTTCTACAGTCTGGGCTTTGGTACAGTCTGCACAAAGACCCTGGGTCAGGACAGGTGACCAGAGTTGACGTCTGTGCTGTGGACCCTGGTGCCCTGGCAGCTGCCACCTGATAGAGCCCTGCCCATGGGCAGTGGAGTGAGTTTGGTTGTGTTGGCATTTGTTTATTGTAGTAAAATACACAAAGCGTACAATGTACCATCATAAAATGAGCTGGCCGATGGATTCAGCATCTTCAGTTACATAACAATCACCGCTAACTCCAGCTCAATCTATGACCAAAGAGGCAGGCCCCAACCACAGCCCCCACACGTCCACTTCCCTCTATGGAGGCCTACAGTGGAATTCCCTGTCAGGGAGCTCACACTTCGTGGGCATTGTTTCCGGGCCCCTTGCTGAGCACCATGTCCTTAAGGTTCCTCCAGATTGGCTGACGACAGTCTCCTGTCCATGGCTAAGTATTGGTCCAGAGCAGGTACCCATCACCCAGCAGAATCCCCCTGGCTCACACTGAGTCCCACTGAGCACAGTGCCTTCCTTGTGGTGTCCAGAGGACAGAAGAGTGGGGTGGGTAAGGGTAAAGGCTGGCACAGAGCATGGCTTCCTGCTGTGGGACAGGGAGAGAGCAGAACATCCAGATGTCCCCCATGTAGGGAGCTGGCGGAGCCAAAGACCCCAAGCCCCACTTTGGTCCTGATGGCTCCAGCCCCACACCAGGAAGTAGGCTGAGGTCATGGGGACTCTGCCCACTCCCCTGTTGCTGGGACACCTTTGTCCCTGTCAACAATGGCCCCAGGGCCTTGGTGGTCGGAGCCTCTGAGAAGCAGGGGCAGACATGGAGAACCTGAGGCGGGAGGCCTCCCAGCCATTTGTCCCCTCAGGCACCCTTGAACTCTACTTCCCTGCCCTTCAGAACAGGTGGGTCCCTGCATTTGGCACCCCCTTCACCCAGGCACCAGCTGGTCCACCACCTAACCTGCAATCAAGGTGGTTGAGATGCAGGCTGGGCTTGGAAGCTACTAGGCTCAACAACAGAACTCCCTCCCCAGCCTGGCCACTAGTGTGTGTATGTGTGTGTGTGTGTTGGGGAGGTGAGGTCTTGTGTTTGTGTGTTTGTGTGTGTGTGTGTGTGTGTTGGGGAGGTGAGGACTTGTGTGTGTGTGCGTGTGTGTGTTGGGGAGGTGAGATCTCATGTAGCCCAGGTTGGCCTCAGCTTCACCATGTAGCTGAGGATGACCTTGAACTTCTGATCCTCCTGTCCCCCCTTCCACAAGTGCTGGAATGTGCCACATGATGTACATTTTTTAATTTGACACAGGATCCTTCTGGGTAGCCCAAGCTATTCGTAAACTCCCAAAGGCCTTGCTCAGCATACTGAGCATGGGTATGTGCTACCCAGCGAAACAGTCCCCTTTCACAGGCCTTTCATACTTTGGACTTTTGTGGCACTGATGACAGTCCCAGGGGTTCACCATGAAGCCACCCCAGCCCTAGTTTGGGCTTTGAAACTGTAGGGGCCACACCCCCTCCTCCACTGCGAATTCCTTAAGCCTATCACTGCATGGGCCTTGACAAGCGGCACTCCCGGTACCATCTATTGGGAGCTTCCTGCAAAGCGCAGCCCTGGCTTGGTCCCCTGGTGACGCCAGAAGCCAGGCTCATGCCTGTTATACAAGCACTTGGGAGACTGAGGCAGGAGGATTGCTTCAAGGTCAACACTGACAGTGAGACCTGCCTCAAAAATAAGCAGGGCCATGCTGGCTACATGAGATACTGACTGCAGGTGGGGTGGTGCACCGAGGAGTCGCTGGGCAGAGACGGAGTGACCCTCACCCCAGAGCACCTTTAAAGGGTTCAGACACCCTTGAGACAGGGAAACAGGCTGGGAGCAGCAGGGCTTCTGGCTCAGTCTCCGTCCTCCTTCAGCAATGACTACCTGTCCCTGGAGGGGCCCCGCTGGGCGCCAGCCGTCAAGCAGGCCACGCGCTGGAAGTTCACGCCCATGGGACAGGACGCGGCCGGCCAGGTGTGGTTGACCGGCCTGACCAACTCGGAGCCACGCGACGCCTGGTACGTGCTGCCCAATGCGCTCGACAGCCCGTACCGCGAAGCCCACGCGCGCTGGCACGGTTGCTTCGAGAGTCGCCAGCGCGGACTGCCCTCCGGTGAGTGTCACGCCCCCCGCCGCGCACACCCGTGGGTCCCACGCTGACCCCGCCCTCGCTTCCCTGCAGCCTACACGCAGCACCTGCGGGAGACGGCCTTCTGGGACCCCACGCTGCCTGCGCAGTACCTGGGCGCGGGCACGCGCTGGGGGTGCGTGCCCTGGAGGGACAGGCACGTGCGCGGCAAGGAGTTCGGTGAGCGGCGGGGATGGAGGTGGAGGGAGGCCGGGGCGGGATGCGCCGGTCACCTCAGCACTCCCAGGGTAGAGGCAGCCTGGGCTACACGGGGTCAAACTTGAAGAGACCCTGTGTCAAAACAGCAGGGGGAAAACAAAACAGTAAAGCGCCGGGCAGCAGGTGGGACGGGATGCGGAGGCGCCGGGGGTGCCCACAGTGGGGCGTGGCCGCGGTGGGGCGTGGCCGCGGTGGGGCGGGGCCAGCAGGCCGAGGGTCCCGCAGTGCCAGCCTCTGAGCACGGTCCGGGTCCCCAGTGGTCAACAGGAACCAGTTTGGGATGGAGCAGCCCAAGCGGTCCAACTACGTGCCCGACCTGTCGCCGCCACAGCGGCCGCGCTACACCTCGCAGGACTTCAGGCAGCGCGGCGGGGAGCGCCCCTGCCCGGCCACCGGGCAGCCGCCCCCGGCCTTCACGCCCTCGCTCTGATAAAGCCCTACTGCCGACCCGTGCCTGCGTGTGCGTCCCTCCCTCGGCCGGCCGGGCGACCGTCCCTACGCATGCACGCACGCACCCGGGACCTCTGTCCTCCAGCCTCGTCGGCCGCTTTACCCTCCCCTGGCTCCCGACCGTCCCCGCGGGCTGACCGAGGCCCTGGCCTCCCAGTCCCTGCTCCAGGCCGAGTCCAAGTCCACGGCTGGTGCCGGACACCCAGGGCGCAGGGAGCTTGGCCAGGTATCACCCCCCCCCCCCCCCCCCCGCACACCGTGCCCTCTGACGCCAAGCAAGTGGGGGATCAGGGAGGCTAGGGTGTCGGCCTGGTCCTTCGTCCTGTTGCCCCGGGGAGTCAAGTCAGGGCCGGTCTCCGAGGTCCCCTGAAATTGAGGAGTAGGGTGGCATTGGGAAGGGCGGGTCCCAGGTCGCACCCCGCCCCCAGCCCCGAGTCCCCACCCACCCAAGCCGCAGCAATGGAGACTCACTGTTGCGAATGCGGATGGGCCAGATGAGGAGGCTGCAGAGAGCCAGGGCCGCGGCCACACCCACGCCGCCCGTCACTATCACCATCACCCAGTGGTAGAAGCCAACGCAGGCCCTGCAGCACAGCTCGGAACTAGGGGCAGAAGGCGGGCTGAGGGTCCCTGAGGATTGCTGCAGTATCCCCTGCAACGGCCCCCCATGGCTCCCATCCCACGTTCCAGGGCACCCTAGGCCTACACACACCCCACATAGACACACATGAAGTTCCCCTGCAGCCCACAGCCCTACCCAGTCGGTTCCTGAGCTCCAGCATGGGCTCGGTCCTGCCCCGGGGCTTTGCACCGGCCCGGCTGTGGTACCGAGGCTCCTAACACGGTTCAGGTTCTCAGGAACCCTCCCGGCCTCCTGCCCAACCCCGACCGAGACTTGCACCTTCCTACCCCCACACTCAACCCCACTTCTGCATTAGCCGTTACGGACATGGCTGGCATTGTCCTGGGCCAGCACGGGTGGCTGGGTGGCTCAGGAACCCACCCCCTGAGGGGTCCGAGTGGGTCTGTGTCACTTGCAGCCCGGCCCTTAGCTCACAGGAAACTCAGTTTGCTGCTCTTGCAGTCTGAGGAACAGGGACTCACGGGCAGGGATGCAGGCTCTGCACGACCATCACTGCCAGCCCATTGGCCACCTTGTCCGAGAAGCTCATAGCACCATACACGAAGGCTCCACTGTGCTGTGGGACACACAGGGTCAGTGCCCAGGCCCAGGGTCCAGACCTCGGCCTTCCAGGGCCCCTCCCACCAGCCCTACCGTGTGGGGGCCAATGAGGTCGGCGGTCATGGCCAGCGAGGTGACGAGGATGGTGGCGCAGCCAGCACCCAGCAGCACAGCGGCCCCGTAGACGGCCACGCCCAGCTTATCTGCCAGGGCCACCCATGCTGCGAAGGCCAGGATCACCAGCAGCCCAGTGAAGTAGGTCATCTAGGGAGGAAGGAGGTGGGTCCTGCATCAGGCCCACAGTGCTGGACACCCTGCGCCTGACACCTGCCCTCTCTGGTCCTCACCGGTAAAAAAAAACATGTCTTATTCTCCCACAGGTACTGCGGGTCCACGCCCAGGGCAGACATTACTAATCGACCTTATGTTATACAGCCAGGTTAGATATTACTAATCCACTTTCCATTCTACATCCAGGGTAGGCAGTCCAAGCCAACCCACCAGGCTACTAGAAGGAACAGCCTGGAAGATTCCAGAGCCCTGTGGCCTGAGGGCCAGAGAATCCAGCTGCCCAGAAGTCTGGATTGTAGAATTCAGGCAGCTGTCTGACACCAGAGGTGTGGGTCGGCCCTGGGGGGAGTGTCCCCCAGCCCTCCCCACCCCCAGCCCTCCCCACCTCCCCAGCCCTCCCCACCCCCCCAGCCCTCCCC
>CABHPH010124202.1:19622-51128 GCA_902168325.1 Peromyscus nudipes | reverse complement strand
AGGCATCCTCACCATTCTCCAGTATATAGAAGACTGGATCAGGCATCTCCAACCACTTTCATCAACATGGTTTACCTAACTGAAGTGCCACACAGGGCACAGACACTACCTTGTATAAACTACTTGTTAAGATCTCTCTCTGGTGAATAGCTTAATTGCATGAAAGTTTATAGTGACATATTTATATAATCTTCCATAAGTATTCCTTAAGTAGGAAGAGTATTGTAACCACTGTTGCAGATAAGAAAACTGAGTCTCAGCACAGTAAACAATTTAATCAATTTGCTTATTAAAGCTTGTTGAAAGAATGGAAAGCAGCCTGTTTGATTCCAGAGGCCTCAGCTTTAGCTCCCATGCTCAGTGCTTGCTGTCAGATTTCCTTTGAGAGTCTCAACTTCCACGTATGGTTTTATGGCTAATTACCAAGACTGTAAACCTATTTTTCAGCAGGTCATCTCAACTCTGCAGGTTCTTGTAGTTGGTTGTTGTGTAACAGTCTCCTCTAAAATACACCCTCATCTTAAGGGGAGCTTGGTAAGACACAGGGTGCTGTACATGGAGGTGAAACGTCCTATCCTTTTGTGAATCCTATTAATCTCAGAAAGTAAACCTCAGGAGCTTCAGGAAGTCCTTTACACTGAGCAAATGCAGGAGGCTCCTTCCTCACCAAGTGAATATAAGCTGTAAAAACTCCTGATGTGCTCAGAGTAGCCAACCTGGCTGAAAGAGACAGAGACCAGCTGGGCTTCCTAGAAGATTTTTCAGCCTACTGGAACCCCCCAAAAAGGACACTCTCCAACATGTTGAACTGCCTGTAGGTTGGGCAGTACAACTCAGGTTTCCAAATTTCATGAGCCATCATCACTCACAGTGAGGTCTCCTTTTGGTGATGCAGCTGTCATTTTTTACCCTTGTAAGCAGCCCCTCTCCCATATTCCTAGAAGTAACCCCAATAAAAACCATTGGTAAGACTGGTGGTATCTGTAGTTTGGTCCTTATCTATAGTAAGTAGATGTCTGTTCCCCTCTCCCTAGGAATGCTGGCACATAATACCAGTCTACAAGAGCCTTCATTTTTAAAGTGGGGTATAGTGGTGCATACTTTAATCCCTGTACTTGGGAGACAGAGCGAGGCTGATCTCTGGGAGTTTTAATATGCCAGCTTGGTCTAGATAATGAGTTCCAGGATAGCTAGAGCTACATAGAGAGACCTTGTCTTGGAAAAGAAGAAGATGAGCAGGAAGAGGGGGAGGAGGAGTAGAAGGAGAAGGAGGGGGAGGACAAGGAGGAGGAAGAAGAAGGGAGAAGGATGAAGAAGGAAAAGCAGCTACAACCGGTAGGGTCAAAGTTCCTTACATTATTTTCAAACTCCAGGACTTCATTTTATGGTTCATCAATCAATAAAGACAGCCTACCATGACCTCTCATTGATTTCTCTTGTGTCTGTATCACACCTTCTAGACCTGAGATCTTCATATAACCTGTCAGAAGGTGATGCACATACCAAATTCAGGCAATGAACATCAGATGGCCTGCTTATAAATGCTGTTTCATTGTTATCCTTATTTGATGAGTAACTACAGCATTTACCAAAACTACGAAACATCAACAAAAGTGGCAAATATTTACTGTACATACTATAATTACAAGTAGGAAGGTGAAAAAAAAGTGGTTTTTGCCTAGTAACAGTAGTCTATTTCCACACTAAATCATCTCCTAGATTAAATGACATAGTTCTTAAATAATTTTGAATTGCTTCTCATGGATTAATTATATTACAATATCTGCATATATTATATATATTATAAACACATATATTATAAGCAGTATGTGCTTCATAGATTATACTACATTAAATATTAATAAAGTATTGTATGTATCATTGTAGTTCCTAGATTCTTCAAGTAATTTATTTCAAGACTCCCTTCCCACTTCATTGATGCTATCAAAATCTGTAGATTTTCATGTTTCTTATATAAAACCCTATAATGTTTGCATAAAAGCTATATATAGACTCCCATATACTTTAAAAACCTTTACTTATAATACCCACCACAGTGTGAATGTTTTAATATAAAGTTTATTCTGTACTGGTTAGGGAAAATGATAAGAAACACATGAACATGTTAAACATAGAAAAATTTTCTTCAAATGTTATCATTCTTTGCTTGTTTGTACCCATAAATACAAAACTATTAAGCATAAAGATACAACTACAAAGCTAGCACTGAAGAAGAATTGTATGTTACATCAACAAATGCAGAGTGTGGAAACATATGCTTGAATGGCAGGTCATATACAATTGAGTGCTCAGACTTAAATAAGACATTTAACTGCTCTAAGTCTTAATTTCCACGTATTACCCATAGCCCTGTCTCTTTTTAATAGGTTCTCTTGGGGAAATTTGAAGTAAACACACATATATGAATATAAAAATATGTATACAGACCAGTGTCTGGGTAACTGCAAAGTATTTGACATTTAGATATCTATAGCAACTTTTGTAGTGTGGTCTTCACTTTATTTTCCTTAGAATTATTGGATTATAAAGAATGCCTTATAAAGAATGCCATATTAACTCAAAGGACACAGTCTAGATTTTATACCATAATTAATTATTTTTTTATCACCGGATGCCATGTATAGTCTATGTACACTGTTGGTTTTAACAATGCCACGTTAAACTTATGAAACAGGTGATCCAGCGTAATAGAAAATGGTAAAGAAATACTCATATCACATTAGAATCACCAAGTATATATTTTTTTCCACAAACATCTTGACATTTATGACTGGGGGAATGAAATGATTAGAACTAGTGTGCCAAATCTCTTAAATCTAAGATAAACTAAAAAAAATCTTTGTTGAAAACAATTGCTAAAAAGTTGAAAAGCAGTACATGGTGTCTACTCATAATAACAGAAAATAGATTGACTTTTCTTTTAAAAGGCATGTTTTTATTGCCAGAGACCACAGTTCAAAACCAAATTCCACATTGTTTTGAGGTTCATGATTAAATGTGAAGTTATGAGCATCTGTTTTTAGTGTATGAGGAGCTAACCCTCAAGTTCAACATAACTTAGCAGTTTTTCCAAAAAGTGCTAAGAAATGAGGATAAATAGGAACTCTAACTTTCTCCAAGTTTCCACTAGATCCATAATATCAAATGATAAATATTGAGAGTACTGTTAATAAGCTTGTAAACCAATGACCTATCATTGCACAGAAGCTACACACAAGGCACAGAAAAGGCATGCATCTGCAGCTTCCCTCTCCATTACTGGCTCCCACTGTTTAAGTAGACCCTACCTAGTGACTAAGTACAATGACTATAACCATGCTGTAGACACTGCAGAGGACAAAATTGTTCAGTACATGTTAACAATATGCCAATGGTGATCTAAAGCAAAGCATTTATATTAAAATGAACAATGCCTTCAAACCCAGATTTGTCACACTGTTATTTTAGACGAGACAGGAAAATCTGTAGCACAAAATCACTGTGTCAATTCAAATGGAAAATATTTTTTTCTAATACTTAACCTCTGGGCTTTCAGCATCAGTGGGTGACCCTGGGTGACAGTCTGACTTCATGACTAGTTTCCTCTACTTTTATTGTGAATGATAACTACTTCTTAAATTTGTACTAGGAAAATAATTTATATATTACAAAGTCCATTGTTTTAATTGGGATATTTTAAAACATACATCCTGTTAAATAAAAAAAAGATAACACGTGTACTTGGCACAGGTAGTAAAACAAAATATTCTGACTCCATTTCATATCCCAAGGCATTCATCTGACATTATAAATAACGCCCTGGTCCATGAATCCTAACTCCAAGAGCGTCTCCTAGGGGGTTATCTCTGTCAGTGGTGGTTCAGAGTCGGGTGTAATTTCTTCTCCCTGTGCTCACATTGTCTCCTCTTCAGTTACTGTCACCTTTTCCTTGCCTCACCCCAATATTGGGGGCTCAAAAGTGAAGTCCTGAGTTATCAATTCTTTGCTAGCCATAGTCTTTTCTCAACTACACAAATCTTCTCTGAAAACTTTTAAAACCACTTAAAAACTTACAATTTATGTCTGAAACCAAGAAGTGCTAATTCCACACTTTTGCACCTTAATATCAACTCCATTATAATTGCAAAAAGCCATCGTTTTCAAAACATCTCTATAAAATATCTTAATATGTTCTCATTCCAATCATTTTCTCTATCAGGTCTCTTCATACTTCAAAAAATGGCATTTTTGTTAAATACAGAAATCACACAGTCAACCTTGATTCCTCATTCTTTTACCTGGTATATACTTCCTATCAAACTTAAGGATATCAAAATTTAAAATGTATCTCACATCTATTCATTTCTCCTTAATTCTTCTGAAAATGATCCAAATCATCTTTATCTCTTTATCTCTTCCATCCCCTATTATACTAGGCTCCAAATTGCCTGGCTGTTTTTAATGCTGGCATTTGCTTATTTTGCTATGAAACAGTAGCTTTCTGAGCCACATATACTGTGCTGCGAAGACTTCCCCTTTCAAAGGTGAGTGCATGACAGGCCTGGAACCTCGTGTCTGTAATCTTATTCCTTGGTAGGGTAAGACGAGGACCTCAAGTTCAAGGCCACAGTAGACCACAGAGTGAATGCGAATCCATCCTGGAAAACTGGGTAAGGTCTTGTTTCAAAATACAGAGAAAAAGAGGGGTTGATGACAGACCTCAGTGTTAGAGTGCTTGCCTAGTGTGTGTGTGGCCACAGGTTCAGTCTTCAGCACCCCAGAAGCAAATTCACAGAGATTTCAGAGAAATGGGTTATTTTAGCAATGTCTCGATCTTCAAAATGATTCAAAGTGGAAAGATAAAATTTTAAAATGCTGCTTTGGGGCAAAAAGGAGCAGAGAAAGGGAAGCTGTGGACAATGACTGTGAAAAATGAGTCTTTAGAACAATAGTGAAGGTAAAATTATTACTAAAGAGAATCAAATTAAGTGTCAAAGACATAGGCTTGTGGACTAGGGAAAAATTAACTTTTAGCATAGGTGCATTAAAAATGTGTGTTTGGGTAAGAATTATCAAGGAAAACCTGGACTGAAGACAAGATGAATGATGCTCAGAGGATTTTTAGGTGAAATAGCTGACTGTCACTTTGGAATATTACTGAATATATCGCACATAGTAATTCAATTAAGCAGATCAGGTTCTAAAGCTTAAAACTTTCTTTCCTGCAACTCTTGCATATAAAGTCACTGAGTTACCAAGAGTTCATAGAAAGACAATAGGTTTTAATAGAGTGGATAGTGTTGAAGCTGAAGCTGCTACGCAGCGTAACGAGCTGGAGTCTAAGTTTTTCTCCATTATATGATTTGTTTGAAGTACTAATGAATTGCATGAACAATTCTGACATCAAACAGATTAACAATAGTTGAAGTGTACTAGAGTTATGTTTTTGATGACTTTCTAAGTCTGTCTCCTGCTATAAGAGTAGAATACACTGGTTGCATGTAGCAAAGAAAGAACTATTAAAATGTGGAACAGAACAAAACAGAAAAAAACATTACATCAAATAAAATGGGAATCAGATTCTGAGTCTATCCACTCAAGGCCATATGACTGTTGGAAATGGTTCTAAGGGAAGGAGGCTGAGGTTGATATGTCACTTAAAATCAATTAAATGTTGTCCTGCGGAGAGCTGGATTTAATATTGGGTAGAGTGGGGAAGACTGATGAAGCGAATGGATTTCTGATTTTTCTCCTATTTTCCTTGGCTCTAATAGCTTCTACAGTCACAGAATTTGAGTTCAGAAAGTATTAGTTGCCAAGATGAAATCTCTTCTGTGAGAGCTAGTACATAAGCCAGAGAAACTTCTGCATTGAAACTCATGTAAACAGCACCTGCATAAGAATTTTTTTCTAAGATGATGTTTAAAAGCCCTCTCCACTGTCAGATTGAAACAGTACAGAGACTCCAAAGCCACATGTATTCCCCAGAAGTTAATCTCCATTTCAGGATGTAAAATGACACATGCCATGGTGTTCATTACCACTGCCATTGTCCTAGTCAGTCTCCCAGGGATGAAAACGTATAATGCAATGATTTTCTAATTGTATCCCGAAGAGCTCCAGGAGTCCATTTATGTAATGTACCTCAATAATCTATCCATTCCACTCCACAACCACCATCACTGGGATGATAAGCTGCCATCTAAGGCTCTGATCATCTAATATTTGATTATAAAATATTCCTCTCAAAACTTTTCATGCAAGGAAGTAGATATCTGAACTGTGTTGAAACCATTTCTCAAGAGGATCCATTTCTTCCATTCTTTGCCTTGTATGTTGATTAACTTCTGTGGAAAATCTACCTCAGCTACTCTATTTTGTAGCACTCACAGACTCTCTGACCACTAATAATGTTCATTTCCTTTGTTTGCTTCTATAACAATCACAATGCAGTACAACCTAATTTGAGGGAAGAATGTTTAAAGACACCATCCCATTGTTTGGAGATATCTTTGAATCACAAGTGATTATTTCTATAAAGATTAATGGAATCTTATTGGTTTATTGTACAGAGGAGATAAAGCCTCAAATATATATAAGGTTATGTTTAATTAAATAAATTATCAAATAGTTGTTTTTCATTATAGTTATAAGAATTCTATCTAAAATATAAGCTGGATTAGTGTTGAGAAAAAGAACTTTGAAAACTTTTAATTTTTCTAAGCTTTTTATGTTTCTACCCTGATTACTTTTTAATCTATTTGAAGACTGTCTTTCAAGATTACTTCAATTTGAATTAATAGAAATTAAAACATTAAAAGACTAAAGGAATGACAATTTGCTTTTTAATTTAAGTCAGGTTAAAAGTATCACCTAGGTTCAAGAGTAGCTGGATCTAGACATTCAGGTACCGCTGTCTCACACACAACTTTGTTTCATATCAGAACACTGACAGCTTCTATATTGTGTTTATTTTAGAAGAATCAGTCTATACAAGGATAGAACAGTTGATAATAGCTTCAGACTTACAAACAATAACTCCAGCAATCAGGACAGATGGCGAAAGACTTTCGCCCATCGGACCAGCAATAATCTCATGAGGATCTATCTAGTCTTGGTCACTAAGCTGGTCAATGCTGTGGCTGAAATAAAAAGCTTACAGGTTCATTCTAAAGAAATAAAATCATCTTGTTCCTACTGTGTGGGTAGAGTGATGTCCACAGTGATTGCTAAATTATAATTTGGAGGCTTCTACCAGAAACAAGGGAGGGAAAGATTTATCTCTAGACAGAAGTGAAAACATGAGATACACAGATACCATGTCAAACATCACTGGCCAGGACTGGTAATTGAAAGATGTGGATGAAAAGGGCAAAGATGATGTTATCTTAGCTCATTCATGCTGCTTTGTCAAAACACCATAGGACAGGTGCTTATAAATAATAGTGCTATGTCTCTGGCAGGTCTAGAGGTGGCAAATTTAAGATCAAGGTGACAGCACATTCAGTGTCTGAAACAACTTTTCTCTACTGCTCAGATGGAGCCTCTGGCTGAAGGAAGTTGTGACAGCACCAGTAGCTCTCTGGAGCTTCCTTTTTAGGCCATTAATCTCACCCAGCATGTGAATACCTGGTAAGGCATTCACTTCCCCAAAGGCCCCACTTCCTAATAATTATACAGGAAGATTAAGGTTCAATATGAAATATGCATTGCAAAGTTAGACAGGAGAAGCAATAATTTATTCAATAATGTAAATAATCTTTTAACTTTATGGTAAGGTGAATTTTTTTTTCTGATGGTCAATGTGAGATTAAAGACCATGTGGAAGTTTCATATTAGATGTGAACTATGGGCCAGTACCCAGGAAAGATGTGCTTCTGCTTCATGTTACAAGTGACACATTAGAGTTAGTAGGGGACATGCCACCTCAGAATATGTAATTGCAAACTTTTGGCAAAAAGCAATGTGTGTTAATATAAAGATAAGTTTCTTTTTTTAAAAAATCATATCACAGATGAAGAGCCTGGCTACTAAATCAGTCTGTAGGAATGATTTTAAATCTTAATTCAAGAATAAATCTGATATTAGCTAACTAGAACTTATAATACCATCATCAAAAAGCTCCTTTAAATATGAATATATCTGCTGTGTCATGGAAAAATGTCATTTGATTATTCTGCCGTAAAATGAAATATATGCTATAGCATAGACATATTTTTTGAAAACATATCAATGCTAGCCCTCAAATCTCTAGTCCTATCTTTTCTTTAAACAAATACCCCCCACAGGCAGATATGTATAGAAGGAACATAGCATTGTGGTGCTGAGACTTAAGCATGAAGGAATTGTTTGTGAGGAGGCTAATGGGTCTGTGGATTCCTTCTGCAGTATTAACAGTATTCTAAAATGCATTGTGTTAATGATCACAGAAGTTTGAGACTATACTAAAAAGTGAACAATATACTTTAAATGTACAAGTGTGCATGATTTCCAACTATCATTGCAGATGTCATAAGCTTAAAGGTCTTTGGAAAAACATGGAACACAACTGTAGTATATGAAATTGTCTTACATGATGGAGGTTTTGCTATTCAGTATGGTACAGCAAAATTGAATATTTAACAACTCTCATTTTACACAGGTGTGGTAGCTTGACTGTAATTAGCCCCCATAAACTAATAAGGAATGGCACTATTAAGAGCTGTGGCTTTGTTGGAGGATGTGGGATAGACTCTGAGGTTTCTTATGCTCAAGATACTGCCCAGTGTCTGAGTCCACTTTCTGTTGCCTTCTCATCAAGATGTAGCTAGCACCATGTCTGCTGCATGCTGCCATACTCGTCGCCATGAATATAATGGACTGAACTTCTGAAGTGTAAGCCTATGACCTCAATTAAATGTTGTCTTTTGTAAGAGTTGCCATGGTCATGGTGTCTTTCACAGCAATAGAAACCCTAACTAAGACTCTTGTAGTGACATCTAATACACAAAAAGTCTCAATGGCAGAATAAGAGGCCAGTTTCCACAGGTTAACCTTTCAAGGTTTGAATGTTTTCATGAATATGATAAAGAATAAGAAACAGATAGTTTAGTGATATACTACAATACTAAATATTTCAATGTGAGAAATGTACAGAGTCCTGGTATAGCCCTTGGGAACATTATGTAAATTCATCATAAACACAAAAGAATGTGATATTGCATCAATAATATTGACACTCATAATTGATTTAAGTGTTATATATCCACAGAGTTAAAACAAAATAATGCATATAATCCTCAAATGATTAAATATTGGTTTTAACAATTGAATATCTGAAAATAATTATTTTAGATGTTTGTGATGGATAGTTTTATATCAACTTGATACAAACTGGAGTCATTTGAGAGGAGAGACCTTCAACTGAGAAAATGCCTCCATAAGATCATGCTGTGGGCAAGGGTATAGGGCATTTTCTTAATGGTAAAGGATGGGGAAGGCCCAGCCCATTGTGGGTGGTGCCATCTCTGGACTGGTGGTCCTGAGTTCTTTAAGAAAGCAATCTATAATCCCTCTTCCCTCTCTTTGACTGGACTAGTGGAGCTCGGCCTGGTGCATGGTTGTGGATCTCTGAATCTGCTTCCATCAGTTACAGGATTAAGGCTTTATGATGACAGTTAGAGTATTCATCAATTTAATTACCAGGGTAGACCAGTTCAGGCACCTTCACCGCTGTTGCTAGTAGTCTAATCTGGGGTCATCCTTGTGAATTCCTGGGAATTTCCCTAGCACCAGGTTTCTCTCTTATGCCACAATGTTTCCCTCTATCAAGATATCTCTTTCATTGCTCTCCCACTCCATCCCTCCCCCAGCTCACCCTTCCTGTTCCTTCATGTTCTCATCCCCTATCCCCACCCTCTACTGACCCCCCCATCCCCAGTTTACTTATCAGGATCTCCTCTGTTTCCCCTTCCCAAGGTGATCCATGCATCCCTCTTAGGGTCTTCCTTGTTTACTAGCTTCTCTGGAGCATTGGGTTGTAGTTTGTCCTTTGCTTTACATCTAGTATCCACTTATGAGTGAGTACATACCACATTCACATTCGTCTTTCTGAGTCTGGGTTACCTCATCCAGGATGATATTTTCTAGTTCTATTCATTTGCCTGCAAATTTCATGATGGGGAAATCTACAGAGACAACTGAACCAATCTCAAAGCACTCACGAACTTTAGACAGACAGCTGTGGAACCTGCATGGGACCGGACTGGACCCTCTGCATAAGGGAGACAGTTGTGTAGCTGGATCTGTCTGAGGAGCCCCTGGCAGTGTGATCAGGTTCTATCCCTGGTATATGAGCTGGCTTTCTGGATCCAGTTCATTACCTATTGTCGGACACCTTGCTCACCCCTGATAAAGCAGGGAGGAGCTTGGTCCTGCCTCAACTGAATGTACCAGGATTAGCTGTCCCCCCATGGGAGAACTTACCCTGTTGGAGAGGGGATGAGGGGTGGGGGGGAAGGTGATGGGAGAGGTGAGAGGAGTGGGAGGAGGAAGGAGAGGAGGATCTGTGGTTGGTCTGTAAAATGAAAAATAAAAATAAAAAAAAAGCAATCTGAGCAAACCATAAGAAGCAAGGCAGTAAGCAGCACCCCTCCATGGCCTCTGCATCAGCTCCATCCTCCCAGTTCCTGCCCTGTTTGGGTTCCTCTCCTGACTTCCTTCAGTGATGAACAATGAAATGGAAGTGTAAGCTAAATAAACCCTTTCATCTCCAACTTACTTTTGATCATGGTGTTTCATTACAGCAGTAGAAACACTAAGACAATGTTTATATAAAATAATTGTAGATAATTGTTCAGATTATAGCAATTAAAACATAAACTCAAAGGGAGACTGCAGTATATAGCAGAGAACAAGATACTGTCTCAAACAAGATAGAAAGTAAGGATCAACAATGGAGACTGTCTTCAGACTTTTAAGACATACAGATATACCTAAGTCTTTTTCATTGAGATACACAAAATCCACCACAACACAAGCATTTTACAAATGGATGATGTACGAGTTAAGACACTACTTACATTACTTAAATAGGCTATATTATTTCATACAAAATGACATTGCATTAGTATTATAAAATTCCCTCTTTAAAACATTCTCTCTTCGTTCAATTTTAAGCTGAGTCTTTAGAAGCCAGTCTCATCCCTGAGAGCCTATGATTTTTGTTTTTGAAATTAACAAGCTAAATTAGAGTTGCATTATACAAACTGATTGTATTTAGAACAATTATACTCCAACATTTGTGACTACATATTCCTCCTGAAAATGGAAAACATTTCAAGTAAATTTGAAGGAGTCCTTATTAAATTAGAGCTTCTTATAATGCGGACTGACAAATCACCATTGCCTGCTTTCAAAAGAAGTCAGAGGTCAGACCTCTCACTGAGCAGAGCAAAGAATGCTGTCCCATGTGAGCTTTCAGAAAGAAGGGATATAACAACATTTTACATCCAATAAGTGCTTCTAAAGAGAGAGGGGAGTTCTTTAAAAACTGGTGTCAGCAACAATCTTAGTTTCAAATATAACTAAAAACACCAGTTGCCAGCAGTGTCGAGTCAAGGACAGTAAGTAGAAAAATGGATCATAAAAATATAAGAAGACAGCCACAAGGGAAAAAACAATGTTTAATCAAGGAATGAGGGAAAAGATACATGAAAAGGGGTTACAATAAATTGTGATCAGCAACAACAGAGAAAAGGCCCTATGCAGAATATGAAGGGCATCATCTTATTTGAACTTCCTTAGAGCTGTAACTCAGGACTACTAATGAAAACAGGAAAATTATCCCCAATCATGTACCATGATCCTCTCAGTTTGTCAAGTTAATCATCCCGTTGTATTTTGGACAGAAAGATAAAGATTTGGGCCACTATACTGAATCAAACAACATTCAACTTACACTAACAGAATTTAACTTAGCCAGAAACTATAGAAGAAATGGGTAAAAAATAATAAAATTAAATTATGAATACAGTTTGTAAATTGTGGAAAATATACCCCATGGGTATATAGTTTGTATCTAGGCAATCTAATAAATGAAATATCTAACATTTGAATAATTGAAAAAGTATAAGTGAAAAAACTAGGCAATCTAATAAATGAAACATCTAACATTTGAATAATTGAAAAAGTATAAGTGAAAAAAATGTCACTGATGATTGGAGTGCCTACTAGTAAATACAATATAAATACGTAAAGAGTAGGGGATCTCTTTTTGTTTTCTTTATTTTATTTTACATACCAACCACAGTTTCCCCTCGCTACTCTCCTCCTGGTCCCTCCCCCGACCTCCTTTCTACCCCCTCCCCCATCCACTCCTCATCTCTCTCCATTCAGATGGGGTAAGGTCTCCCTTGGGAATCCACAAAGCATGGCATATCAAGCTGCAGCAGGACCAAGCTCCTCCCTCTGCATCAAGGCTGAACAAGACATCCCACCATAGGGAATAAGTTCCAAAGAGCCAGCTCATGCATCAGGGACAGGTCCCACAAAAGACCAAGCTACACAACTGTCACCCAGATGCAGAGGGCCTAGGTGGGTCCCATGCTGGCTCTCTAAGCTGTCCATCCAGAGTCTGAAGAGGGGATCTTTGCTAAGAACAGAAAGCCTAGAAAAAAATACCAATTTTTAGCATCTCTTTATTGTAATAGATGTTCCTGGTTGACTTTCTGCAAATAATTGGTTTATTTAGTCTTAGTTATTTTAGTCACTTAAAATATCCTTTGGGAAATTAAAATTTTAAAATAATCCCTCTTATTTGTCTTTGTTTTCATGGGTTCATGTCTGTGATGGCTATTTTTGGTTATCAACTTGACTAAATTTGGAATTAACTAAATCTCAAATATCTGGGTACACCTGTGAGGGATTTTTTTCTTAATTAAAGCATTCAAAGTGGGAAGAACCACTTTTGATCTGGAGATATTAAAGTGGTAAAATATACCTTCAATCCAGATCTTTGAGGCAGGAAGATCCACCTTTAACCTGGGCCACACCTTCTGCCAGCAGCCTATATAAAGGACATGGAAGGAGGAAACTTGCTGTCTTTGTCTGCATGTTCTAGCTTTGGCTAACAAGTCCATTCCTTCTCTGGCATTAGAGCCTACTTCTTCAGTATTCCAGCATATACTGAGACATATAGCCTCACGGAGTGAACAACTTCTAGATTCTTAGACCTTCCTTGGTAGATAGCCATTGGTGGACTAGCTGGACCACAGACTGTAAGCCAATATAATAAATTACATTTACATACACATACACAATTCTCTATGTATAGATATACATGGCATTTATTTATGTATATATTTATATTTTATATAGAGAGAATATATGTATATGCATACACATATTCATTCTGTCAGATCAGATCTGTTCCTCTAGAGAACCCTGACTAATGCATGCAATGGATCAGTACCCTCAGCCTTAATAACTGATCCTCATCTCTCCCCCTCCACCCCATTTATCTTGGCTTCCATATATCTCTTAGAATCATCATTGTCATTCATTATCAAAGAGCTAAGAATAAGTGCTGATGAGTACGCAGCAATAGAAGCTGTAGATGGAACATCTGTGTTTGCCTCCCCACCCCAAGGTTTGGAAAACATTATGGACAAGCAGACAGAATGGATGTAATACCCAGAAGATGGAGAAAGAGAGTTTTAAAATGCTGTATTCCAGACAGTAAATGGATATTGCACATACAAACTCAGAGCAGCCATGGTTATCTACACCAAACAAGATCTCATCAGCTAAGATTCCAGTATTGATAAGGGATGGGTCCCTGAGGGCTCACTCCAGTTGAAGAGCAGTTGATGGCTGCTAAGGGAGGAAGGATCACTTTTCTTAGGGATGTAGCCACTGGTAAGTTGCCCATGCCGGGTGACTGGCTCTATTCTCAGGCATATACAGGCAGGATTATCTGGCCTGACTGGATTTTATTTTAACAGAAGAAGAGAAGGAGGAGAAGGAGGAAAAAGAAAGAAAGAAACAGAAAACAAAGAAAGAAAGGAGTGAGGAATGTTTGGTAAGTAAGGAGAGCTGCAGAGGGAGTGAGCAAAGGATATGATCATGATACACTGTACATGCGTATAAAAGTTTCAAAGAATAACTTTAATGAAAAATATAGAATAGATTTTCTGCCAGCCTGCACATTATCGAAAGCTCCATTCGATAAACAGATGTTTAATGTTAGGTCTCAACACATTAGTGCTTTAAGTGCATAAAGTGTGAAATTCTGAGAACCATAGAAAAGTCAGAATGCCTGTTTAATCACTACAAACTTTGCTTTCCATAGTATAATCTGGTGCTTGGTAATACCAAGGATTTTCATTTGCCCCACTGTATCCTGATTCATGATTCATTGTCATGCTATAATCAGGCTTGCCACTACGGGGTTGCTTTCTGATATGGAGCCAAGGGCATTGTTCTCCCATTCCCTGATATGATATGATGACCAACATAAAAATATTTTGTGGCCAGACTGGCAATAAAGCAATAATCTAGAGACAGGCAGTCCAAAAGATTGCACATCAGCTACAAAGAGTGGCTGACATTTAGATATGAGAGCAATGCTCAATTTAGTTCAAGCAATTTAAAAAGAGCACTATTCAGACAGCTCAAGAGGTTCCTCAGGTCAGGTTGAAGACTGGCCTGCAAACAGTTTCAATCCTCTTGCTTGAATGGTCAATAAAGCATAGAAATTTAGATAATAGCTTCAATAACACATTAAATGCTGTTTGCTTATGTTAGGAATGGGTACATGCTGCATACTCCCAACTGTTTAACAGCAGCAAGACAGACTGATTTGATTAAACAGTAATGCATTTACACTTAGTAAAGCACTGGTTCTGAACTCAGATCTGTAATTAATTCATTAATTCCAAATTTACTGAAAACCTATGATGTAGAATGCCTTCTTTGGAGAAATATTTAAAAGTGACAAACATGTTTTGTTTGTTGGTTACTTTGGTGGTCAAGAAGAGTAGTAACCTATGACTGGCAGCTGACAACACTGGTAAATGGTAACAGACACATGGGAAATAATGCTGAACCTGGCTACTGCAGTCTGACATGTGTGACATCCCTTCACTGAACTCAGACATAAAGGATACCAAAGTTGCTATGATGTTTATGAAAATGGGACAACAAAACTGTTGTTCGAATCTTAGATGGTCTTTCAAAAAAATCCAGAGCCAGCTATCAGGGTGAAAGCTGAAAGATCAGAGAAGCAGAACAGCCAGCCACTAGCTCTTACCTCTATGAAATCCTCAGCCTAAAGAGAGTAAGTTCCTGTTTCCTCACACTTTATATACTTCCTGGGATTAAAGGCCTGTGTGCTTCTCAAGCAAAGGCATGAGATCTCAGGTGCTGGGATTAAAGGTATGTACCACCAGGGTCTGGCTCTGTTTCTCTCCTATACTGGATCAATCTCATGTAGCCCAGTGTGGCCTTAAACTCACAGAGATCCAGACAGACCTCTAACTCCTGAGTGATAGGATTAATTGTGTGTGCCACCACTGCCTGACCTCTATGTCTAATCTAGTGGCTGGCTCTGTCCTCTGATCCTCAGGCAAGTTTATTAGGGTACACAATATATCACCATACAAACTGCTTTTTTCAATATGACTGGACATCTGTGTATGATAACATCTAAAGAAAAATAACTTTAATTGTATGTATTACTTATTACTTATCTTCTACATTGACATCCAAATAGTAATTCACACTGCCTGTGTTTTTGTTGCATTTAATGTATGGGCATGCCAATGATTCTGATAAAACACAACATACTGGATGATACAAGCTCTCATTACTTTCTGGTCTATAATTAACTAAGAAGAAATTAGCGAAGGAGAGTCAGTGCTTACGGCACATCGGATTCTGTCAAAATGATTTTTGTCATAAGGGTTCACGGAATTTCATTTATCCTTCAGAAACAACGTTAATGACAAAAACGTACTCCGAAATTTTCATCTTTGCATTCTGTAATGTTGTCCGTAGATTTCTTAAGCTGGTAAACACTAGAAGAGTGTGCATATCTAAATCTATGTATTTCTTCACTTAGTCAAAAGGGGAAGAAAATGCTAGTTGACTTTGAGTCATTTTTACCACCCAGTGAAAGAATTAAATTTATCTAAGGGGGTTTTCTGGGGTTACCATTAGGCATCTCAGCATCTATTTGTGGACTCACAGGTATTCTCTGAACCATTAAGACTAATTAGCATCATTTCGACTAGATTGAACAAAGGACTCTGGAGGAAACACTTAATGGCCATGTAGATAGTTATTTCACCCTTGGAATTTTCTTTGTTGGCATAGAATAAAATAAACTATGGCAAATCATGGGAAAAGAGAAAAGCTTAAAGTATGATGGTTAGCAAGAATTAATTTGTTTTAAGGAAAACAGTTCAGTATGTGAAATGGTCCATATTCCTGCCATAACTACATTCTTATCTACCATATACTGAGTGACTATTAAATTTTTCGTAGAATTCACTTCATAGCCTTAGAAAAATCTTACAGTTGTGACCTCTTTACTGACCTGATATCAGAGCCTACAAGGGCTTTCCCTCTGTTCTTTTCCCTCCCTCCTTCCCTCCCTTCACTTCTTCCTTTCCTCCCCTTTCTTCCCTCTCTCCCCTCCCTCTTCCTTCCTTTATCCTTTCCTCCCTCCCTCCTTCTCTACTTTCCTCCCTTCCTTCCTCTCTTCCTTTCTTCCATAGTCTCCCTCTGCATCCTTGGCTAATCTGAAACTCAAGATTTTCCTTCTGCTTTCTAAGGACCTGGCATTACTGGGATTGCAGGATTATTACTAGGATTCTTAAAGCCACAAAGACAATTATGTAAAATATCTCTTCTAAATATGTAATTATGATGTTCATATATTCAAAATTGTAAGTCTTGGAAAGGTCAAAGAGTAATTTTGTAACCTCAGTAAATAAGTTGCATTGCTGAATTACACACAGAAAACTGTATATGGTGACCCTCAAGGAGACAGATGTCACAACTGAGCTGTAAATGAATAATGAGCAACAACTCCTTAAAGGATTTCAGAGAGGCTGCAGTGAGCTCCCCACGGTGCTGAACTGTTACAATAAATTTCAGTCCTTTTTTTTCTTTCTTAGAATCTTAAATTAAAAACATTTACTTTATTCAGAATTTAAAGTTACTTGAGAATATAAAATATAAATAAGAATAACAAATCTAAAATCAAGAATTCATGTAAAGGACTGATAATTTTAATAATTTAATTTTAAAATAAAATTTATTGGTATAGTTTTATGACAAAAAGAATATTCAATATATCACCATGTCTCATTGGTGTAGTATTTAAAAGCTTGTTATAAGTATGACTCATATAGTTTATTTAAAAGACCCTACGATCAATGACTTGTGATTATGCAGAAGGTAATCATTAGTGATGCCTCTGAATCTCATTTCCCACTCCTGCTTCCTAGGGGAGACTTCCAGATGAGTTAAGCTGTGATTTCAAGGTTCACCACCCTATCTATACAAATACACTTAAACTCCACTGAAGAATTAGGAATCTCGGCTATTGCTGATTGAGTTTCTGCTATACTAAGAATACAGCTGTCTTCCAATTACATTTCTGATGTCCTTCTCCTCTCGGAATGTGATGCAGACATAGTAGTCATTTTGCTCACTGCTCTGACAAAGTACCAAGAAGAGCAAATTAAGGAATGAAGGAGCTTGTTTGGTTCAGTTTGAGGGTGGCTGGAGAGTAAGTCAGCTCCTCAGTTACACTTGAAGTCAGGAAGCAGAGAGAGGTGAATGTCGCCAAGCTTTCTCCTTTGTTCTTTTTTATTCAGTTCTCATCACATTTCATAGTGTAGAGATACCATCACATTCAGGGTACGTCCTCCTTCCTCAGTTAAACTTCTCTGGAAGCAGCTTCACAGATGAGGCCAGAGATTTGCTGCCCCACTGATTCTAAACCCACTCAAGTTGACGATGAAAATTAACAGTCATAGCAGGGTTCTTAAAAATTATAATAATTACATTTGTATCTCCCTCTGTGTGTCTATGCCCTCTCTGTCTCTCTCTGTGTCTCTCTCTGTCTCTCTCTGTCTCTCTCTCTGTACATATGCATGCCAAAGGACATATGTGGATGTCTGAGGAAAATGTGTGGAATTTAGTTCTCTCCTTTAAACAAGTAAGTCTTGGAAATCAAACTCAGGTCTTTAGGTTTGTCAACAATGACTCCTACCTGTGGATCTATTTTGCTATCCCATAGCAGTCTGGATAAACCAGTTTTACAGTATATTTTTCATGATTATGTAAATATTCAATATGACAGGGTCACATGGTATGCTATAATCACTTTTCTCTCTTTTGGCAATTATTTGGCAATTATTTGAATTTCCTTTCTCGAACATATATATTCAGAAGGCTCTTCCGTGAGATACATATCACCAGTATAAATTATATATGGCACTATCTTTTACTAAACACTTAACACACTTTCCAACAATGTCGTCAGTGTCCTATGGATAATCATTACACCAATCATTCTTCCCCTCTGTGTTAGATGTAGTGTGATGCCTATCACCATAGCAACCCAGCGGGGTCCTGTCCCAGTTGAGGGATCTGCTCAGTTGTCATCCTTGTCCGGTGATGGGTTCACAGGGGTCTACTCTTTTTGCTTCCATCACTTATTTTACTGATACTTACCTCCAAAAAGGTCTTAAGAAATGGTAGGAGAAGGTATTTTTAACGTGTGTGTGTGTGTGTGTGTGTGTGTGTGTGTGTGTGTGTGTTTCTAGAATCAAACAGTATCTACTATGATATCCAAATGTGTTACTCTTTGGGGGGCATTTTCTTTCAAACTACCTCAGAATCTCACTGAAGCAGTTACCACTGTGCTATGCCCCCTTCCAGTGAAAGGTCTTTGGTATTTTACATCTAGAATACCTTCTCGGACCAAAGGCATTTGCTGCCAAGCGTGATGACCTAAGTTAAGTTTGATGCCCAGAACACAAAGGATGAAAGGCAAAAACAGAATCCAGTAAATTGTCCTCTGACCTTCACACACATACCACATCATTCATGTGCCCTCACAAAAATATACCTACACTGTAAATAAATAAAAGAGTAAATGAATAACAACAAATCGATCTAAAACACTACATTTCAGGGCTGGAGACACAGCTAGGCCTGTAAAAGCACGTGCTGCCATCCCTGACTTCCTGAACTTGATCCTCAGCACCTACACAGTAGATGAAAAGAATAGTTTCTTCTAAGTTTCCTGACATACTCATGTACATACATATGCATGCAAATACACATAAAAATGTAATATTTAAAAATAATAAAAGACTTTCCTTGTATATCCCACACTTTCCTTGATAGGTTGCTAAAAGGAATATTGATTTCAAATCAAAGTCCCTTTTCTTTAAGAATTTTGAAGGGCCGTCTAAAAGGGTCTTCAAGCTAAATTCTAATATGCTTCACATTGCTGAGAAAATTTTAGTGTCATTCCTTGGAAACTTTATTTCCTTGATTCTTCTCATCTTCTTAATTTTATTAACATTTATTGCTTCTTAGATTTATCTGCTAAAGTCTCCTTTTACTTTTATGTCACTATTTTTATTTATCACTTTACAGTAAATACTTTAAGACTTTTGTTTCTTTTAAATTATAATTGTGTTATATGATTCTTGAGGCAGCATCTTTATATGCAGCTGGGGGTGGACATGAATGCACCATTCTTCAGTTTCCAGCTCCTGGGTAGCTGAGATTGTGAGCACAAGAGACTGGGAATTATATTTTGTTTGTGTATGTACTAATATCATGTAATCCTTTGAAGGAATCTATATTAGTTAGGTTTTTATTGTTGTGAAGATGCATCATGACCACTGCAGCTCTTATAAAGAAAACATTTACTTGGGGTGGCTCACTTACAGTTTCAGAGGTTCAGTCTATTATGATCAGGACAGGAGCATAACAGTCTGCAGGCAGATGTGGTGCTGGAGCTAAGCATGCTACATCTTACAGGCACCAGAAAGTAGACTGACAGTCACACTGAGGTAAGCTTGAGCAAAAGACACCTCAAAGCCTGTCCCCACAGTGACACACTTCCTCCAACAAGGCCACACATCCTAGTAGTGCCACTCCCTTTGGGGGGCATTTTCTTTCAAACTACCTCAGAATCTCACTGTGAAATATTACCTCTCATAGTATTCTCATCTGAGAATTTTCTTCTGGTCTCCCATTGTATTCATTGTTTTAAATATATACTTATCTGTTTGGGTTTTTATCTTTTACATTGAATGCTTTCCTTCAGCATCAGAGTCTTCGACTCTGAGCAGCCCTACCCACAAAGAGCAGGGAGGCAGATAGAAATAATGAAACCTCATTGAGTGAGACAAAGCGCTCTTCACATAATTACCTGTAGGGAGCTACTCTTTAGGATCATCTAGACTGTCCAGAAAATATTGGCAGGATTGGTATGAAGAAGTGTTGTTTGTTCTGTGACAGCTGATACAGGTGTTTGGAAAGCAAGACGAAAAAGGATCTGGAACACGTTCAATTTAGAGAAATTAATTGGCTGCTCCAATGGGTGGACTCACTTTACTCTATCAATTCATCTGGGATTGCATACCTAAAGTCTCCAATTTAGTTTTTCTATATGGCAACCATATGTCTGTTTTCTGTTTGTTTGTTTAAGATGTACAGAATGAAAGGAAGCAACTATCTTGTCTGAATACTTAACAAGAACATCACATTCTCTAACAACTCCGTGTACTGACATCAACCCTTTCTATCACTGATCGACTTCTGAGGTAATAAGCTCAAGTTGAGGGCCTTTTGGGATGCTGTGGTTTAGTGTATTTCTTACCTCTGCACACTCCAACACTACTCAGTCTTTCTCATATGCTCTACACACCCCTCAACTGCTTTTCAGTCTATCTCCTGTTGACACTTTGCTATCATCACTGTGAACATTTTTAAGAGGAAGAAGAAAAATTAATGTGTTGATGTGCTATAATTATGGAAGGGTAATATAGTATTTAAATGGTTAATCTTTATTTAATTTTGCAAATAGCTATATAAATAAGGAAGAATCCCCCAAAGAATCAACATGCAAATGTATCTCCAGAATACTTTGGTGTATTTTATATACTCACTTGACAATTGTATTATATCAAGGTTAAACAAAAATAGATTTAAAACACAATTGTACCTTTTAATCTTTATTTTTGAAAGTCTATGTAGTAAATTCTTAACCTTTAGAGAGGCCCTTATACTTATGAGTTAGACTGTTAGAGCTGAGTAATATTAACAGAAATAGAAAATACAAAAGAAAACATGCAATTAAGGCTTTGGGAAAGAGTTTACAAGGGCATTGGGGGCGAACTTATGATTGTCATTAGTTTGTTTTCCTTAGAAATTGCTTTTGCAACTTAAGAGTAGTTCATGTTCGGGTATATGTACACATAAATTCTTTCTTATTTGAGTGATAATAACTCAGTTCTCTGGAGCAAGTTTACTTTCTTTCATATGTATCCAGAAAGTTGGAAAAATCTCATATATTTTATTTCAAGTCAATTAATCAAAGTTATTAGACTTCACTAATCACTTACAGAAAATTAAAGTGTTTAATTTCCAACAACTGCTATAGTTCATTTCCAACCTGCCTTCAGATACTATGAGTCCTCAGTTTCTGTATGAAGGCAGAGATCTGGTGGAGGCTAGAAAGCGGCATCCACCTCAGTGATATTCCCTTACCAACGCCACATCATCAGGTAAATGGACATTCATTAAAGTCAGTCATAACTCATTCAGAGGCCAAGCAGCTAGAAAGGACAAGAAAAAATGTCATTCCATATTTGGCTTAAAAAAAAAGGAGCGAGGTGACATATAATCAGAACCATAATGAGAGACAGATTAGTTAATGCTATGAATTAAATAAACTGATATAGATAGTCAAAGTTACAATACCCTAGAGCTATTTCTAGTTCAAAGACAGTAAGAAAGTCAAGGTTTCCTTGGGGAGTGGTACCACCCAAGCCAATATTGAAATATTAGTCACCAGCAAAGAGATAATATGGGGCTAGGACAATATCAGCAACAGCTTGTGATGAAATTAAGACAGCATGTCAGAAGTTCCAGACAATGTTTTGGGTTTGGCGGTTTTCTCCCATGATTTATAGGACTCAATACACTACTGTTCTCAAAGAGACAATTTATTAAAGAAAAATTATTTATAAAACAAAGAAAAATTGATAAAGGGCAAAAGAGCATGGGTCAAAACCAATAAGCAAGCAGACACACGGCTTTTAAAGTCCTTTTCCAGGACATCCAGAAGGAATGTTCTTAATCCCCCCATCAACGGCATTGTACAAGTATGTACAAAGGAACCTCACTTGAGCCTGAGGACAATCTTTCTATTCAGGATCCAACACACAGACATGGGGCACATACACACTCAGTTTCCAAACACCTGGCTATTAGATGTTCACCATAAACCACGTTGTTTGCATCAGGGTCTTGGCAAATGACTCACTTTTCACATTCCCAGTTAGTCCAGGCATAACTTCCCAGGCTCATTCTGCCAAAGAGAGCATTTCAGGCCAGCTGTGCTGGTTTTCTCTTGTACTTATGAAGTATAAAGCACAGTTTGTAGAAAGTCATGAGCATGAAGCCTAAATTCTGTGAAGCATTCTATCTCACCGGTCATCTAATTTGGATTACCACTTTAAAGAGCTGACAGTAGAAATCTCTTCTTCTGCCGCAACAGAATTATCTAAAGGCTAATTTTTTACTGTATACTTTCTTAAGAAGGGCCCTGGCTTAACAATATTAGCAACACAGTTCCTATTCCGATGGCATGACTAATGTCTAAAGTTTGCATGGTTTGTCCTTAATAGTGCAGAAACGCTTCTCTGAGAAATGAGACTTTTCTTTGTATGATTATTTATTTTTCATTTTTGCACTGTTATGTTTTAAACAGAAGTTTTACACTGCTGTTTAAAAGAAATTGACCATAAGCTTAAAATAATTTGATTAAAAATAGATATTCCGATGTGTGTATGGCTCAGGTGCTGCATTTTTTTTTTCCGTGGGCCCTGATGCTCTGGTTACTGGATACTTCACTTCCATTCAAACTCTTGAGTAAGAATGCACCTATAAATGTGACATAAAATGATTTTGAAGCAGTAAGGCCAACTGTCTTAGGCAGGGTTTTTGTTGCTGTGATAAAGCACCAGGACCATATGGAACTTGAGTAGGAAAGGGCTTATCTAGTTTTTACTTCCAAATGATAATCCATCATCAAAGGAATTCAGGAACTCAAGGCAGGGACCTAGAGGCAGGGGCCATGGAAGAGTGCTATTACATACTGGCTTACTCTACTGTGTAATCTACTTTCTTATATACCCAGGACCACCTGCTCAGGGATGCAATTATCCACAATGGGCCAGGCCTTCCCACATCAATGATCAATCCAGAAAATGTCCCACAGGCTTGTCCACAGGCCAGTCTGATGGAGGCCTCTTTTCAATTGAGGTCCCTTTTCCTATGAGACGTTACCTTACATAAAGTTGACAAGACACCAGCCATCCTAACAACTGAAACTAAAATGACCTTTTAAAAACATTCTGTTGACTAAAAAACATTCTGTTATTGTTACTGTTTGGCTTTGCTCCTTAACATTATAGTCTTTCATGAACTCCATGTATGGTATCACAAAGCAAGCTTTTATTGGATATTAAAAAGCTGTTTTCCCACAAAGTCATATTTTCAATTCAATTGTTATCACCACCAGGGTCCTAATGATATGAAGTATAGTATCCAAAAATCTATAACAGAAAAAAAACACCATTTGCGTTACAATTTTTTTATATCATACACTGGGCACTTGAAATGTATACCTTCTATCATAACTGAAGGGCACAGGAAACTGTGTCCTTTGAGGAGAAAAAAGAAACAAAGGAGGAAACTAGAACAAGTATATTCAAATCAAAATTATTTCTGCCCATCGTAAATTAAAATTGTTCCATTGATAACAGAACCCTGAAGCTTTAAGAATAAGATTCTAATATGGCTAATGATAGGGAAAAAAGAAGCACACTTGTGAAAGAAAGCTGACCTTTGGTGCTAAATTAAATTTATGTTATCTTCTAAGTTTGGCTAACACCACCAGGCTGTAGTTAACATGATGATTATTTCCATGTGCTGAACACCGGAGGACAGAGTCTTTCAAGTGTACCAAGTCCACTTTCAGGAAATAGAATTGCTTAGAGGTCATATATAAACTCCCATTAGTGCTGTTAATATTTACCTTAAAATTATAATTTTTAGATTTAGTAATAGTATTATAATTCCAGGAAAACCTATCTTTTAAGAATAAGAATTAAAAACAGATGGATAAGACATGATATGCAAGATGGTACTTCTAAGGAAGTCCACAAATAACATTCCACAAAAAAAAAATTCAGTAAGTCTGAAACAGTTTTGGAGGAAGTATGAGAAGATCCCCTTTATCCCACGTTTGGCACATACTGACACCTGAAATGCAGTTCATGGGATTGATGTTTCTTGAATGAAAATATACAGATCTTGATATAAACATGCCACATAAATAATTAATAAGTAGTTTGAACTACTAGATAGGAGTAATATTAATATTTGGTATTCTAGAAATGTTATGATAATTGGCAGAGACATCAAACAAAATATTCTTAAATTGGAGACTACTCTCCAAATGAAATAAAACCACATAAGAAAATAAATGGTTTCTAGAAAAGTAAATAATAAAACAAAGGCAGGAACATGAAAACATTCCTGACATAGCTTAAGAATGTTGAAACAAATCAATGAAAGGAAAGGGAGAAATTCTTTGTGTCTGTACAAACCACTGTGTTTCCTTAGATCCCCCTTAATGTTTCTAATAGTTTCAAATGAGCATTTTCTTCTTTGACCATCTGTTGTTTCTGCTTCACAGTGTGTTCTTCTCTTAATTTGCTGTAATTAAACTTCTAATTATTTCTATCAGGTCTCAGTTTATGCACATCTCTATTTAATCAACAATTGCAAATGCATCAAATAAATAATGTAATCACTCAATTGTGAAAACGAAAAGGTATTTTGTCACCGTTTACAGTTAGTTACCGGCTATTACTGCTGATTCTCACCTTCCTATACTAACCAGAGAGTTCAAAGATGACAGGAGTTCCAGCTTCCTGTGTGGTGAGGACTTTTTCTCACTCAATACCCACAGTGCTAGAGATTAGAGAATTGATTCTGATTCTGCAGGAAGACAGCCACATTTCCACAACATAAGAAAGTCTCACTTCACGGCACAGGTGAGTTTTGGGAAAACAAAGGAAGGCAAAACAGTTCACAGCAGCTAAAGGTGAGGCATCAACTCATTCCTACCCAGCTCTCAAATATCATGCGGTTCATAACTGCATCTGTCTAATGGCTGTTTAAGCTGTGTGATAGATCATGTGATAAGACAATAAAAAGTCTATTATAGTGTTCAGAATGATAATTTAAATGTATATTGTCGCTTTTGTCTAGGAAGCTTAAGGAGCTAAATCTTATTAACAAGAGCATAAGTGTTCTCAAGTGGTCCTGGAGATTGGAGGGAGGCCTGCCAACTAGAGTCTAATGCAGAGAGTCTACAAGGGAAGACATGTGTCACACCTACTAAAAAGGACGGGAGTCAATTATCTGGATAATGTTGGTGTGAACTATGGGAAAACAGCACAAGAGGCTTCATTTGGGCACCAAATTAAGTGTGAGTAGTATGTGAGTATAGTTTCAGGAATGAAGCTTTTCTGGAGTTCTCTGCCACATGGCTGCTGCAGTCGGCATAGTAGGGAGGGTCCTAGGGATGGTAGAATCCACAAGACAAAAAGCTAGCTTGTGTCTGGTCAATTTCTTACTTCCATCTTTGTATTTCCCCTGAGTCTACCACAGGAAATGCAATCACAAAGTATCAGTTCAATAATGCTGTGAGTTCTGGAAGGAAGAGGTCTTGTTTTATTCGTCTTCATAGTATAATGCCAGAAGTATAAGAAAAAAAAAATGGAGTTATTCTAAATTCAATTCCAAAGGTAGAAGACAGGAGAAAAGAGTAACACAAGGAAAATTAACCAGTTCATAACTACAATGGGGCAAAATAACAAAATATATTTCTACTCCACACTTGTGATTCAAAGTTAAAACCCATACTCATGTGCCATGTTATTGATCATGCATCCTTGACATGACCCCAGGCAAGCCCAAACCGTAAGTGCTTCTCCTCCGTGACTGTCTCCCCAGCCCCAAACATTCAGCATCTAGCCAATATAGATTTCAATGTAAACATTTTATTCTCTTCCATAGATTTTCTTTTGTTTAGTTTTTGAGATTATAATATAATTACAATATATATATACAATATATATAATATATATATACTGTTCAGTCTGTAGAATGTTACTTGCATGTATGTTTTTTAGGGCTGACAATTTGTTACTGGATGATCACTTGGTATGCTCTCCCCTGGGGAGGGCCATCTATCAGTTTTCCTCAGCAGCATATAACTCTTTGTGGATGGTTGAGACATTGTGGACTTCTCCTTGTCCACTTTTGGAGTGTCCATTAGTGTCCTCCTTCAGCTCCTGTTTGGACGACACTTGGTTATGGGTGAATCTTGTGACATTAGTAGGAGACAGGACCTCACAGCAAACACCCTGGTCCTCTGGCTCCTGGAATCTTTCCAGCCCCTTTCCCACTTCCACAATATTCCCTGAGCATTAGGTGAGGGTGAGTTTTGTAGCTGTTTTCTTAGTAAACGCTTATTTATCTAGGTCCAGTGAGCATTTGACCACCTATTAGTTATCCCTGGTACTGGAAGTTGTGGGAACTGATGTAACAACCACTGGTGCTTTGAGACACTTTCCTTGACAGAGTCACTCTGTGTTCCACCCATTTGCCAAACATTTTAAATTCTGAAGAAAAGCTTTGACTAGATCATCAATCCTGGATTCCAGCTGCTGTTGCTCTAATGTCAGGATGCAGGTTCAGAATTCATCTGTAGAACCCAGGATTTGTGGAGCCTGGTAAGGTGAACGTCAATATTGGGTCCAGGAGAATGAATAGGAAAAGATGGATGGATGACAGATCCAGTGGACAAGTGGGTAGGTGGCACTTCAAATAGATCATATCAACAGCAGGGACTGAGTCAAGCTGAAGCACCTGGGGCAACCTGGGCTTCTTTATCTCTCGGTTCCTTGACACATACACACTGGATAATCAGTGTGATGGACCATTACCACAACAATGTCAGGGCCTCACTCCTTTAAGGTATCCGGGTGAAGGACCTACTCCCTGTCTTCAGTCTGAACTGGGTTTCTGAACATTAGTTTAACACACCCATGGTCTACCCCAGGACCAATGTACTTTGAGAAAGGTAAAGGGTAGTTAGTGACTTTGTCAAGGTACACTCTGAAAAAATACTCTTTGTAAGTGAGGGTATAATGAATCACCAAATTAGACCATTCTGGGGGTAGAAAGGAAGGCTTGAGACTGCCAGGCTGTCTATTGGTGTGGGGGTAAGAGAGAACAGCAAGAAGCAGGGAAAGTCTTGCCAGTTGTAAGGGAGCAGTTGCTGCAGGAAGCCTGGGAGTTGGAATAGCCTGGGAGTTGGAATAGTGGGAGGAGGTCTGGAGGGCAGAACAGTCCAGGAGCTAGGGTAGGGCTGTTGATCTGTTCCGGGCTCCTTTGAGTTCTTGTGGAACTAGCTGCCCTGCTGCCAGAGGTAGCTGGCTGTAGGCTCAGACAAAGGAAGGAATGGCTTTTCCTGACAATCCGAAACCCCCTTCTCAAGGTTTCTGAGGAAGGCTGAGTGCAAGCTTTTGTTTACCTGCTAGCAGTCCTTGTGTTTACCAAGTCAGTGCCGAGCCCAGACGGTCATTTGGGACACTGTTGGAAGCACTGTCATGTGTCAGCCCACTTTGGACCTAACACTGTTTTACACATAAATATAGTTTACATTAGTGCTGGGCAAGCCTCGTCTCTACAGAAAGAAGTAGAAAATGAGTAATAACTGGATAATCCAGGAATCTTTTAAAGTTCATTTGAAAACATGAAAGTTAATTCCATAACGAAACAAACCAACCAACCAAAATAAACAAAAACAAAACAAAACAACAACAAAAACAGAGGAGGGGGATTCTTTGCTTCTGATGAAATAAAGCACCATTGTGAGGGGCCCCAAAACAGCTTGACCACACAGCTGCCAGGACAGGCTTAGAGGCCCAGACACAGCTTCTGGCAGGCAACACCTGGACCCAGGAAAAGCCATAAACTGACTCCACCGAGGAAGGCCTGCATCTAAGAGGAAATACCTGACATTCCAAACATTCCCTATACCCCTAGACAAATGTCAGCCAATCAGGGTCCTTAACCCTGGAAATATCCTCACCCTAACCTCTGCTATTATAAAAACCCCACCCTGCCTGAGCTCTGGGCTCTCTGCTCCCATTGCTGCATCAGACAGAAAGAGAGACCAAGCCTCTGGCGCTTGAAATTAAAGGCTCTTTGCTTTTACATACAGGATCTGGTCTCCATGGTGGTCTTTTGGTGATCCCTGCAATCTGGGCAAAACACCAACATGAAGCAAGAACTACAGCTGTTCACAAAAATCCAGCAACCTGTTTTTCCAGATGTTCCTATTGATGGAGAGTGCCAGAACCCATTCAAAAAGGGCAAGGCCCACAGAAACAAGTAGGCCATCTCTCCCTGGCCAGTTAGGAGGGCTGAAATCATTACCCAGAAAAGGTAAAAATCCATATGGTTACTGTGAGCACACAGCAAGTCAGTTTAGTAAATTTGAGAATTAGATAGTTTCAATACAGACTTTTCTGACTTCAAAGTTGGAATTTATTTTTATTCCTAGGCACTGCCCCTAATCCTGATACAAACAAAATCAACTGCCACTTTAGTGTTCCTGAGAGGGTTTTTGATGAGGATTGCCTTTCTCATTAAGCCCTCCAACTCTTTAACATGCTAATTTCATCCATTAACTTGTAGATGAAGTGGTTTCAGCTGTCTCTGACTCACCCATTACAGGGCTTAATCTACAATTTTTGGAAAAACTGAACTGGATTATTTATTATTTTTTGCTGAGGAAATATGAGTTCTTATATAAAATCTTTCTTTATCAATGTTAAGTGGACAAGGATTTGTAGGTTCATGAATTAAAGAGAATAAAGGCATCTAAGAGAAAGCAGGGACCGAAAAACTCAATGTAAACGAAGTAGACTGTCTCAGGACCACAGGACCACTTTTCTGAGTCCCCAAACTCAGCAAGTTCCATAAAGTGAAAAGTGGGGAGAAAACACTATCAAACGGCCATGAAGCTAGTGAAAATTCTAGAAATATCATGCAAGTTAATTCACTGGCCATGGATATCATGTTGACAGAATTTAACTGTAAATGGAGAAATAAAGCAGCCAAAGAGACACTGAACTTAAAGAGAACTGAATGCAGTCTCACTTCCTGTTAACTCACTTCAAGACATATTAACTTCTTTGGGTTCTAAACACTTTTTAAATTTGTATCTCAAGTTCTTGATGCCTCAGTTTCTACCAATTTAAAAACAGAACTGAAAATATTGAGTCTTGTGCAGCTTGGGAAGAGATAAAATATTGTGTGTGTGTATGTGTGTGTGTGTGTGTGTGTGTTATATGTTGTATTATTGCTGTTACACTCTTATTTGACACATCTGGCTAAAGAGAAGCTGTAGAGTTTCCAGTATGTAGAATTCCAAGGAAGGCTGTCTGCCCACACTGCAGGAATTCAAGTGTAGAAGCTGGTGATCCTGAGTGCTGTTATTCTGTGGTACTGGTGGTGGCACAGAAAAGCCCACACTACTCAGACCAAGAGCAGTGATGGTAGAGACTATCACCACACTAGCTCTACTCTACCCTGTAGAAATTCTTCAGATAATAAAGTACATAAGTCGTTTTTCAGGAAAAGATTTGAGAACCCACTCAAAGTTGGTTGAAAGAGACTTTTCAGGGATTTGTGAGTACAGAAGGACTCAAACTGGTCCAGACAATAAATTTCACATCGCATCAGAAGATCGTCCTCATGACTTGTGATGAGATAGGATCTGAGCCTCTGCAAAGAAGCCTAAGCTACTGTGGGACATCCAATCTGCAAGTAGCCTTTCTCCTTCCCATAACCCACCCCATCTCTAATCAACTTCTGTATGGGAGGCAGATTTGTTTTCCAACTCCAGATCTCCCAACAGGTGGACAGCCAAGCTGCAACAGACAGCTTTTTCTTGGTGTCATATATTGGCCCCATATACATCAGGTAGCAAGACCTTGCTAGGTATCATCAGCAGTGGGATTTTTCACCTGGGTAGTGGAAGGGAGGGCAGAAACTGGGTTAAATTCTGAATGTAGCTTTAGTAAGTGAGGGTTTAGAGCCAAGGAACTGGGGAAAGCTCATCAGGGAGCTGGAGAATTTCTAATAAGAAACACCAGAAATAGAACTAACCTGAGAAAACATGCTGAGAACAGATAAAGTAAGGAACATCAGAGCTAAAAGGCAGTGTCCAGGGTATCTCCAGGGTGATCAGATAGTGATAAACTGAATTAGCATATTTTTTTATAAAACCGGATCTTAAATAAGTACAGAAGTGGACTGGACTAATTTGATCAAGTCAAGAATCTGTTCACATAGAGTCACTGGGAATTAAAAATAACTTGCATTTTAATTCAAATGCATAAATAACTAGATTATATTTCAGTTTATTAAGAGTGTAACATATTTGCAGGTAAGAGATGGCTCAGTTAGTCAAGAGCTTGCCGTATAATCCAGACAATTTGAGTTTGGATCCCAGCATGTAAGAAGCCGGAAATGGCAGCACATGCCTGTATATCAGGGGTAGAAATAAGAGCATTCCTGAGGCTTATCACACAGATTGCCTAGGCAATCCTGAGCTAAGTTTAGTGAGGGATCCTCATCTCAAAAACAAGGTAGAGAGCAGTAGAGGAAGATACCCTATATTGACCTGTGTCCCCTAAAATCAAGTATATACTAGTGTAAATGTATACACACATACACAGAGTTACACACACACACACACACACACACACACACACACACTTGCATATTTATCTCTGCAACAGGCAACAAATGAGAAAAATTTGAAGCAACAAACCATCACCATCTTCAGGAAAGGCGCCATATAAACTGGTGACATGACTGCCCCACGGTATGGGTACAGGAAGGTTTTGATTGTAGGTATGACAGAGAGAGAAGATCCAGAGGCATCTGGAAGAATCCAAAGCATAGAGAGAAAGAAGCATATTGAACATGGTTGACAGACCGGACATGGTCAGCGCTATTTTCAAGAGAAGAGAGAATAGCAGGGGATAGAGAATAGAGAGATCATAGTGGAGAAGCAGGAATAGGAGAGAGAGAGAGAGAGAGAGAGAGAGAGAG
>CABHPH010124202.1:0-19522 GCA_902168325.1 Peromyscus nudipes | reverse complement strand
GAGAGAGAGAGAGAGAGAGAGAGAGAGAGAGAGAACATAGCAAGAATAACAGGAGAATGAATAACTGGGGGAGGAAAGCCTGTGAGGAGGAGGGTAGGGAAGGGCAGGAGGTGATAAGGACTAGGATGTTAACACGGACTTTGAAATGTACAACATGTACTTGTGATGCTGAAGGGGTCTGGAGCATAGGTAGCCATATGTCCCTTCTGCCAGAGATAAGGGAAATTCTCCTTTTGTTAGAGGGAAACAGGCTTCACAAGTTCTGAAGAATGTTGGCTTTTATCTAATTGCCAGAAATCCTCCTACAATCCAGGTTGAGCTCATTTCTGGATATATGGATCGTCTTTGGAGGTAAGGGAATTTGAATCTTACAGTATTGACCACAGACTGTGGGGTCAGATGACCTAGGCCTGGATGCTAATCTCTGCCATTTACCAACACTGTAATGGCAGCATGTTTAGAACATCTCAAGTTTCACTCTCCTTGTGTGTAATACGGCAGTAATGGTAGTACCCCAAGCCTGACACAGCAGTGGCTCTGTAAACCTACTATTATTAATGCTGTTTATTTCTTTCAGTAACAAAACTACGTTACTAATCTCTGTACTCTGTGTGAGACACTGGAAAAGGAGACACAAATTTCCACCAGAGAGAGCTGGGGATAATTCCAAAAACCTCAATGGAATGACACCATCTAGAGGAAGTGCCTATCTGTATGTCCACGGTGGTTCCTGGGACATGTCTCTGGACTGCAGCTGCCCTCCACATGTCTTTGGAAGCTTGGCTAAGCTCTGCAGGTAGAGCGTTTCTAACCCAAACATTTCCAAACTGAAAGGTTCCTGTTTTGAATATTGACATGACATCGCAAGAGGAAAATTCTACACCTGTCTCACATAACCTGTTAGCCCCTAAAGTGCAGCATCAGTTATAATGCCCCAAATGACAGTCTGGGCTCAGCTCAGGTTGGACTCTGAGAGGGTAAACAGGGGAACTGATTGCAGATAGACATAAGTTTACACTGGCATTCCAAGGAAACCTGGGGCATGGCCAGGAAGAACCACTTCCCTTATCTCTCTCTCTAGTTCCCTATTAGCACATGCAAAGCCTCCACACTAGCCTTCTGGCTCCTCTTCCCCATGGCTACTCCATACTTCCATGCTGTTCCAACTTAAAGCTTCCTCTTGCCCATAGTTACCTGCTCTCATTATAACTTAAAAGTCTTTCCCCATTTTTCTTCTATTTTCTCTACCCTCAAAGGTAGCCATGGCAGCTTTGGACACCCCCAAATGCCTCTGGCTATTCTCTATCTATCATGTGAGTCATAGCCACACAACAGTTTCATATTTCCAATAAATCTTCTTTCCACTCATAGAGTGGTCTAGTTTTGTGGTGTCACTATGCTCTTGCCAAGACAACCAAAGCCAGTTAAAATGCACATCCACTAAAATATTATACAAAATTACTTTTTGTTTATGTGCACAAAGTGTATCTCAAACATAAATTACTTTGTGTTTAGAATCTGGTTTTATCCCACAATTGTCCCATTTAATGTATATGAATATCTCAAAACCCGAAATAATCTAAATAATCCCAGATCTCAACATTTCTCAGACCAAGAATTATTAATCAGAAATATCCATTGTGTAGATCACACTTGCTGGAAGGAAGAAGATTTGAATAAATTTCTGGAATGACAATTCTACTTTCTTCCCATACAATGTCACAAAATTTGAAACAAGAAAACATGATCCAAATCCCTAAACCAAAGTCCAATGTCTTGGATAACCAGGTTCTTAAAGAGAGGTTATAAATCATCTGGGCGGTGGCACACGCCTTTAATCCCAGCACTCAGGAGGCAGAGGCAGGCGGATCTCTGTGAGTTTGAGGCCAGCCTGGGCTACAGAGTGAGTTCCAGGACAGGCTCCCAAGCTACACAGAGAAACCCTGTCTTGAAAAACCAAAACAAAAAACAAAAAAAAGAGAGAGGTTATAAATCATTAGTGACCATGAGACTCTATGGTACTCTAAGGTAGCTACAGCTACCCTTTAAGTGATAACAGATGGACAGAAAACACACCAGAGTCAGGATATTAATGGAAAACAGCCAAGAATCAGGATACTAATGGAAAACAGCCAAGCATTCTTTAGATGATGCTATCAAGACTTCAAAGCATCCATTCCTTCAGTCCCCTTGCTTACCCAAACAACTCTGCTCACAGTGTTCAAGAATCCCAGGAGACACCTTGGTGAGACAGAGTTCCAGAGAAGTCAGCTCATGATCCTGCCTAGAATTGTAGATACAAGGAAACTCAAAGCTATTTCAGAAGTCACACAAATTATTTCAATTTCTCTCTGATTCCTTTGCCCAAATAGCAAATGTTGATGTATTCAACCTGCTGTAATTATGCTACTGAATTATTCCAGCAATTATATTCTTTCAAATTAGAATATCACAAGCATTTTTAATGGAAATAGACATGTTCAATCTGTATAAAAAAGATGGAAAATATTCCAAACAATGATAAGAATAGGTGCCAGTCAATGTTTTTGAAGTTATAAAGCTCTTTATATTGATGTTATTTTGCTAAACTTTGTGGACTCCAAACTTCCTGTTTTCAAGGGACTAAGATATAGAAATTTTTGGAGAGATTTTCTGTCTATCACAGGGTGGTATGAAAAGAAGACCCAAACATTGAAATGTGCCCATCTTTGCCTCCTTATAGAATCCCCGGCAGTGCAGAGCTGCATATCCATGTCAGGCCCAGATGCTATTCAGCAGGCAAGGCAGAAGCAGCATCAGAAAGCTCCAATGATATTAGCAAATTAGCACTTGATCCAAGGCCAGTCTTAAGAGACGGCCATTGTCCAGAGGCATGCTATTGTCTTTTAACAAAACGGAATTTTAAATACAAGTTAATGATGTTTATAGAGATGAGATAACTAAATGCCATTCATTTTTTAACACAAAAAATAAGGGTCATCTCATATACCTCAACAACAAACAACAACAAACCTAGTGTAATCTAATAAAACAGCAATTAACCAGTAGAGAAAGCATTTACACGCCAACAGCCCTTTCTTTTCACAAGGAGAAAAGATGCTGGTGTCTCATAGGATAGATGTGAAGATTCAGTTCTGAAATATTGTAACAACGAACAAGGAAATGATACTCCTCTGATCATAAAGCATTTTTGTCAATCCTCATTCCTAGCAGACACTACAGAGATTTATCATAACATTATGAGCACATGTATGAATAAAATGTTTTGTATAATGGATATAAAATGTTGACATTGGCCATTGAATGTCCCAACAATGGGAACTGACACATTCTGGTGATGCAGAGGCTTTGGGTGTTATCCTTTATTAATACTCCAACCTTCCAATCTAACTTTGGAGATCTATTCAGAACTAACAAGAACAGGGCTATAAAATAACATGTTGGGAGAAAGTCAAGTGACCTGAACTACACAGGAGCTGGGCTTTCTTACTCTGAACTCCATAAAGGGACACTTTGTCATTGTTACAGGTATAACAGACACAGCACTTGTGTTGTGATTTCTGAATGTCACAGATTATTACCTTTTTGATGGAAGGAGTTATAACATCCTTTGCTTGCTAAGGGTTAGTTTACATAATAGCTCTGCCACATTATGCAGCCATTTCAGGGGCATAGATGGAAGTTTCAAACTCCTCAGAAGGAATTATTCACTAGGTAATGATTGTTGTCAAATAGGATAAGGCCTCACTTTCTGACAGATTCTCAGAGGTAAGTGTTCCACAGACAGGAAACATAAAATCTTCCCTTCTCAAGCATTCTTTTTGTCTCTGAGCTGTCCTTCTACCCACTGAAAATTACTATAAGAAATAAAATCTGTCTTCCCAAGTTTTCCATTAAGAAACTGATTGGTTAGCTGCAGGAGGGTGGAATGTTTGTCATTTACATGTTTGATACCAAGGGACATGCTGAAAATATTCACTTTTTATATAGCCACTACCAGGCCCAGATGCCAACTAAGGGGCTTATCTATGATTCACAGTAATCATCAACATAACTATTCTACCATTTTCCCATAAACCAGAGCTTGAGTTCAGAAAGAAGAAACTCCCCTCTTTCCTGTAGGTCCTGTGAGAACAGAAGGGAGGTTCATGTCAAAGAGTTCCTATCAACATTATTCTCTTCTACTTCAGCCCACTCACACTCTCAGAAGGATCTCTTGCTTCTTCCTCAAGCACTGATACACTGCCAGTTGATTTTGGTGATGGTGGCCCCTTCTGTACCGGGGTGGTGAATACAAAGATGATATGCAAGTCGCTTAACAACCGGGCCAGTGAGTATGGAATGGGGGGCTCAGGTCCATGCTGAACCTGGCAAAGTCTTTCGGTCTGAACGAAAGCAAGCACCTAAAGTAGAGAGATTCACCAGCATATTCAAGGAGTGTTAGAAGAGGTTAAGGAGGTGATGGTTTGGGGATGTCCCGCTTTCCAATGTTTTCACAGCTCTTCCACTGCATATTGTGTCGCCTTTTATATAAATGAAGGGAAATTCATCTCTAGGGCTTCCATTCCTATTCAACAAAAGAAAGATTTGTGTGGCGTTTAATCATGATGTGAAGATGTACAATTTTCCCTATGTAATACTTGGTACTTTGAAAGATTGTCCTAGGGAATCGAAAGGTGCCAAAGGGATGCAATAATGCTGCTTATGAGTTTTGCTGAATTATTCCATCATTATATTAATAACAGATACTTTAAGGAATATTGCAACATGTATTTGGGGATAATTGAGCGCATGTGATTATAGTCACACCACAGGGCTATACTACCCTTAGTCCAAATGAATTTTTTACTAAATGCTGGAAAATAATTTTCTTTGCTTCAGAATGAATGCCTAGACTAGGGCCTTTGACACCTACTCCATGGCTACTCTCTCTCCTGAACCAGCATCTGCATGCATAATCATATATCCTTCCCAAAGATATTTCTTTACCTTATCTTATATGCCAACCCCCACATACTGCCTCACTTTATCATTACAATTGCTACCAAGTAAATAAGACAGTCTTTTTTCTTATTACTTTCTTCTTTCTATTAACCACAATTACAATAGAAACATCATTAATTAGGATTTTATGATTTTATTTTTCTTTCATTAATCACATTTGAGTCCAGTTATTAGAATCTTGATGGTGTATAAAATCTATCTGCTATGTACATAAGTTAACATTATACATGTTTTAAACCTTGTGTTTTAGGGTGTTGTAAGATAATATTAGAAAATACAGTAAATGTACTGAAAGATGAACAACACGCACCTCTGGAAACTGTAAGGTACCTCTCTTGCAACACCATACAAACTGAGGTTGAGTTTCTCACTATTTACTCACCCAACTCTTTATTTTTTCTCTCATTGGTTTTGTTATGGCTGCCATAGACTGGGTAACTTAAATGACAATTCATTTCTCATCGTTCGACATTTATGGAATACAACATCACATTGCTTATAATCTGGTGTCAGAAAAAGTTTTGGTTCATAGACTAAAGTCTTCCTCCTATTTTCTTATTCAGTAGAGAGGTCTCCAAATCCCATGCAGAAAGGCCCCAACTTTGCTATGTTGTCACCTCCAAATACTATTACAGTGGAGATGAATAGGCTTCACTCTGTGGATTTGCAGATGGGATACGCTTACCTTTAGTGTATTACACTCTACACAGTGAATGGTCAGAAACCCTGTGAGCTGCAGTTGGAGCTGTTTACTACAATATTTAAATCAGTGAGAATAAAATAAAACTGTGTAAATTCATGAGACAAGTCTTTCCTTGACAGGGCTGATCAGGTCCAGTCACTGGCTCCTATGCCCATTAGTTCTCAAACTTATATGTATCAACATTTCAAGAAAATATTACATACAGATCGCAGCATTATCATCCAATTTCAGTGCAGTAATTTGACATTAAAATCTGACCTTTCAAATGAGTCACCAGGGCATTCTGAGACCACACAAGGAGACCCTTTTCCTGAACAGTTATCAGTCTTCAGAGAAGAGCCACAAACTGTCCAGCTAATACCAGACTTTTGAACCAAGATTTAATAGAAGGGATAGGGAAACTGTAGTTTGCTTGGATTTCAAGAATGGGCAGAGCTTCTTTATAAATGTCTACCTCTAATTTACTAGGAGTTCAAAGTACGAGAAATAAGGAAGAGAAAGACAATGAATTATTTGGGACCTGGCAGTCAATGTCCCATTTTAATAAACTGATTTTTCATAAATATAATCTGCATACATTTTTAGGTCTCTGTTCTCGTTTTTCTCCTTTTCTTAGTTAAGGTTCTTCCAACTAAAATCTTACTACCTGAGTTTAATAGATGTCTTTTCTTTCCAATGCCTTTCAACGTTGTAAATGCCCCAAATCTGATACCTTCTAATACTTTTCCATGTTATGCTATTTGGCTCATGGATTTATTACAAGTAGGAGAGCTTGCTTATCTAATGCACCAAACACTGCTCCTGTATAACCAAAAGAAAACAAAACAGCGGAATATTAAACAACTCATTTAAACTCAACTGATAGTGCACTGCTTTAGAATGCATTTAAAACACAAAAGCCAGTTAAAATGATGTACAACCTAAAAGGAAGATCCAGTTAAAAGCAATCCACCTGACTTCATTTGTTGCTGTCTCTCAAAGCGGTGTCAGAGGAATTTTACCTTGAGTTAGTTTTCATTTCTTACATTGAGAAATCATATTTGCTGTAGAAAAGAGGAATAATCCAAGCACCTTTTCTAATATGACAGGATTTTTGTTGCTTCCACATTTTGCCCTACATTTGAGACTGACCACTCACCTCACAGCCAGGATACTATATACCATTATCCTAAATATATGAAGAAAACTGGCCTCAAGGTTTGGAGAAAAGGATAGAGAGAAAAGGTCTGGTGGATAAGAGCACACACTGCTTTGCAGAGGACCAGAGTTCAACCACATGTAACTCTAACTCCAGGGAATCAGAAACACTCTTGTGAGTCCACAGGACCCACACACATTCACATATGTGTAATTATGCACAGGCACTATATGTGTAATTAAAAATAAAATTAAAAAGAAATGCAGGTAAAAAAAATACAAGATGTTTAAGTCCCTAATACAAAAGTTCACAGAGTTTGCATATAATATACACTAAAGCTCCTCTAAATTTGTATGGTAGTCAATAAATTGTTATATATATATATATATATATATATATATATATATACATACATACGTATATATATATATCTTTTATACTGCATTCGAGAGTAATGACAAAACTACAACTGTTTACTATAACCACTATGGTTTGCCAAATAGTTTTGATATTCAGTTGATTGACTCTTGTGAGTGTGGAATCCATGAATGCAATGGGTGTCTATACATTTCTCTAACAGTTCTGAAGTGTTAGACCTGAAAGTCTCAGTAATTTAACTAAAGATAGCACATAACACTTGAAAGGAAGTTAAGGGATCACTTTACTCCCTCACATTTTACTTACAAAGAACAATCAACTCTCCGGCAATGTTTAAGAAGGGGACGGTGGGAACTGATGCAGATCTCAATACAGAGGCATTCCAAGGTTCCAAAGAACCTCTACGATCACACAATGAAACACTAAATATTTTGTGGTTTTCAGTAGTAAATCAGGACCTTCTGTGAATACAAGGAACAAAGCCTAACAATTTTCATGGTGCTTCCTGAAACTATGATTCTTTATGGTCCTGAAAGAAAAATTAAAGCGTGTTCTCACCACTGCAATATTGATGACATGTCAGCCATCTAACATATGGCAGATAAGGATACAAACACAATTCCGTTTCCACAGGATAAAGAGAAGCATTTAATTTTACAGTTAATGTGGTATTCTTGTGTACATTTTATTTATAGATCTACTATAGATCAAAAGGTTGTTGGAAGAATTAACTGTTACTAAACAATTCACAGATTTAAGGTCAAGTTTATTACCAGCTGTTGTTAGATTTTCAATAGACATTAGCTCTAATTCCTTCTGGTCTACCACAGTCAGTAGGTGACAAAGTTTCCCAGATCATTTTATGAAAGTTTATACTGTTCAACTTTGTACTCACTGTCACAGACCAAAAATGATGCTCACACTTAACCTCTACTGTATAAATGACCTTCTAGTCTTTCAAGTAGGTAACATTATGGTCCAACTTACAATATGGTTTCCAACATTTTCCCAGTTCTAAAGTTTTGATATTTAAAAAAAAACTTTTAATACATAAACAATTCATGTAGTTAAGTTTTTACTATGAGTGGATATGTGTTACATTGCTCCAAATGAGACATTCAGAAATTATTGAAAGAACCTTATATCACTTATCTTTTTATTTCTTGTTATCTAGATTAATTAGAATTTATGACATAATTGTGTGAAATATACATAGAATGGATTCATCAGAAAAGATACATTTGTAGTTTCTCTCTTTTGTTAATGTTAAGATATCAGTAAAGATGTTTATATTATTCTGTGCCTCATTACATGATTTTTGTCAGAGATTTTGTTAGTTTCTATTGTGGCCTACTACTATACTCCGAGTTATTTTCCCGTGGGTTGATCCTTATCACCTTGGTGAATCTCCTATAAGTGTTTGGAGGACAGGACTTCCTATCATTGTGGACTCCATGCTTTCTATGTGATAACAGTGATATCTATGTCAATATGGCAAGTCTGTTAAGTCCTGTTGATGCTATTAATATGTCCTGACTATCCTTTATCTGTTCTTTATTTCAATTATAGAAATAGTCATAGGAAAATCTCCTACCAGGTTTATAAATTCAGTTATTTTACTCTGTGTCAGTTCTGGTAAATAAATACAGAAAGTGCATACTAATTTTTCCAGATTGATACTTTCTTTATTTTTATTTTATTTTATAAAATATCTACTCTTCTTTTCTTAGGTAAAATACAACTCTGTTATTAGTGGTCACAGCAGGTGTCTTTGGCTTCTGTGTGTCATCTTTTTTCATCTCTTCCATTTTAACCCTATAGAGTGCTAATATTTAAAACACTTCCAGAGAATAGAGATGCTTGGATGATGGTGAAATTACATGATGAACAAGCAACATCCTGGTTGAAGTACTTCAGTTTTGGAGAATGTAATGATAAATCAATTCGGTGTGATGAATCACATGTTGTTTAATCTTATATTTTTGCTGAATATGAGTAGAGACTAATGACCTGCCATAGTCAGAAAAGAGGGCAGTAGTGAAACCAGTGAAAAGATGTTTATACATATGGAATGTTGGCACATATAAATCACTGTAGGGATTTAAGAAAGAATAAAACATTCCAATGTCATCAGCAGAATGCCCCCCCCCCCCCCCGAGATCAGAAGACAATTGGCATCAGAAAGTAGGCTTTTTTCCTGTCTTTCCTAGGTGGCTACATGTGTCAACAAAATGAGTGGAAATTCAATACTTGTAACAATGCAGAGAATAGCTGAATCTAGGCACGTGCCCCTCATACTTTCTGAGCGATAAACAAGTCAATAGCAGCTGTTCTTTCTGCCAAGAAGAGATAGACAGAGATAGAGAGGCAGGTCAGGGCAGCCAGAGAGAATAGAGATGTCTATGAGTCAGATTCTCCACAGAGAGGCTTCTGTACGTATTAGGAAAGTTGGATTTATGCCTTTATCTCTAGGAGCCTATAATTACATATAATAAGAAAGAGATGGTCACATGAAATGTTTTTGCACATCTAGTGATAGAAGCACATGTTCAGGATGCTGTAGAAGACCTGATTGAAAGGTATTGCAACAATGTAGACTGCTAATTCACATTTTCTCCCACCAGGGGAGTGTGCAGCACAGGATGCCTAACAATGAACAGGGCAATACCATTCACACCATAATAGCTTAGTAGAAAATTAAATAGGCAACTAAAATAACTGTTGTCTAGGTTGAAAGAAGACAAAGACCAGGAAAGCTGGCTTACATACCTAAACCACCATATAGAAAAGTGGCTAGGAGCTGGTTCCTGATAAATAGATTCCCTTACTTTGCTAGGGCATCAGAGAAGTAGAAGATGGGGATGTAGTTTGTCTATAGAACACATGGCTGGGGTTGGGGATTTAGCTTAGTGGTAGAGTGCTTGCCTAGCAAGCACAAGGCCCTGGATTTGGTCCTCAGCTCTGAAAAAAAAAAAGAATACATGGTAATATGATTGTTATTTTTTATTCTCTCCTGTCTTTTCTTTTTTCTTTTTTCCTGTCTGAGGTAGTGGTCTCAGGACTATGTTTGCAATTATGGATTCAGGAAGCATACATATTCCCTAAGCAAGGGAACAGAATTCTTTTAGCTCCACCCACCAGGACTGAAACCAAAATTTCATGCATGTTATATAAACTATCCTGCCACTAAATTACACCATTAGCCTTTTTTTTTTTTTTTTCAGTCAGAGACTTGCTAACTTATCCAACTTGCTCAATAGCCAGGCAGGGCCTTTGACTTGAAACCCTGTTTCTTCATCCTTCCACATTACAGGTATGTGCCACTAGACTCAGCCCTCTGAGTTTTTACATCAAAATTCCTCTATGATTGAAAGCATTGATTATGCTTCCATCCCACCTGGCAAAATGGAACTGGACATGAAAACAGTTGTGTTTCCTAATGCTCAGGAGAGTCCATTAAGTTTCCACATCAACTGAAATGAATGAGTGGAAAGAGCTTGAAGGACCAGACTTTTTTTCACAATGCAAAACACATAAGAGATACAATTTAAGGAAGGAAACTTACTCAGGCTTTTAGTTAGAGAGGTTTTGGCCGCAGCTGTCTAAAAATAGTGCTTTTAGATCACATGTCAAGGAAGAAATATTGTTGATAGAAGGCATTGTAGAGGAATCCTATTTATTTCAAAGCAATGTGGAAACCAAGAGAATAAGGTCCAGGGCTTTGAGAAAACATTCAAAGCCGTGTGGTATGACAACTCTGGTAACCAGGCCCAAACTTCTACAGTTTTATATTCTTCTTCCCAATTATATTCTGAATTTGAGTTCATTAGTGAATAAAACATTGATTGTGCAATCTTTCTCCTGATCTCTTCCCTGGAAACTTCCGACACACACATCTCTAGACCTTATTCACATACCTTCTAGTTGTCTCTTAATGTAAATGAACGTGGTAATTGAGATGAACCATAAGGACGTGTATTGTCAGTGGCAGTTTAGAGAACATATTGGCTGAATATAATATCCCTTTAATATATGGAGAAATTTGGATAAAATCGAATAAATAAGGAAACATTACACAGTAGCTTGTAAGTATCCACGCAAAGAAGGGATTTATACATAATATTTAAGTGTCAAGAGGGGCTCGGAGAATGTGTCTTCTCTTTCATTGTGTTTTCTTTTTTGGAGATAGGTTCTCTCTATTATGTAGCTCTGGCTGTTCTGGAATTTGCTATGTAGAACAGAATAGCCCTGAACTCACAGAGATCCACCTGTCTCTGCTGGAATTAAAAGAGTGTTCCACCACATCAAGCTTGAGATGGTATCTTCTCTTAATTCAGTTTTACTAGATGCTTGAATGAAGGGAAGGTGATTCCTGCTTTGGAAACCTAGCTGAATGGACACCTTCAAAGATGAGAGGCAATGCTGTAGGTGGGAGTGCAAACTCATACAGACACTTTGGAAATCAATATGTTGGTTTCTCAGAAAATTGGGAATTGATCTACCTCAAGACCCAGCTATATACTCCCGGGCATATACCCAAAGGATTCTCCATGATACCAAAAGTACACTTGCTCAACTATGTTCAAAGTAACTTTACTCATAATAACAAGAAACTGGAAACAATCTAGATGTCCATCAACTGAAAAGTGAAAAAAGAAAATATGGTACATTTAGACAATGGAGTATTACTCAGCTGTTAAAAACAATGACATCATGAAATTAGTGGGAAAATGGTTGGAACTAGAAAAAAAAATTATCCTGAGTGAGGTAATCCAGACCTACAAAGACAAACATGGTATGTCCTCACTTATTAGTGGATATTAGCTATAAAGTAAAAGATAACCATTGTGGTAGACAGCTGTTCTGTCCTTGAAGCACGACCCCTAGATTAGTCTTTGGGTTATTTAAGTAGATAAGACTTAGAGAATTATAGTTACTCATGCTTGTCATTTCTATAGTTATGTGAGGTAGGTTTTCCAGATTTACAGAAACATATGTCAGATGGATAGGTAATCTTCAAACACTTCATAGACCTACAGAATATGACATTTAAATGTTTTGATAACTTAGAATTCTGTTGACATGAGACACGATTGCTCCTGGCAGCACCGATAGATATGATCCCAAGAGAATGTTGGACTTCTAAGACACTACGTTTTCATGTTTAAGAGAGGCTTCAATCAGCAACTGATGGAAACAGATGCAGAGACCCACAGTCAAACATTAGGTGGAGCTCAGAAATCCTCTGGAAGAGGCGGAGAAAGGACTTTAGGAGCGAGAGTGTAAAGGACACCACAAGTAAACCCACAGAATCAACTAACCTGGCTTACAGGGGCTACCAGAGACTGAACCAACAACCAGGGAGCCTACATGGAAGTGATCTAGGCCCTCTGCATCTATGTTACAGTTGTGTAGCTTGGTCTTCTTGTGGGACTCCTAACAGAGGGAGCAGGGGCTGTCTATTACTCTTTTGCTGGCTTTTGGGACTCTTATCCTTATACTGGATTGCCTTGTTCAGCCTTCAGCTTGATATAACATGTTTTGTTGATATCCATGAGAGGCTTGCCCTCCTCTGAATAGAAACAGAGGAGGAGTGTACGGGGGACAGAGGGGAGCTGGGGGAGCAGGCAGGAGAGGAAGCAACAGTCAGATTGCAAAATAAGTAAGTAAATAAATAAAATATATATTTAAAATATACGGTATGCTGATGGAGGGGAATAATGGCTGGCAGCTGAGTGGATATTTTGATAATATATTAGCTTCTTTTGACTTTTGTTTTACATATTCTCTGGTATACCTATAATATAAAATAAATTTGATATCATTAATGAACTGATAGAATCAACAATGATGTTCAAACATATTGAGGCATTAAATGAAAACCTGCTTGGAACTTAACGATGGAAAATGGCTATGCTAAAAGAAAACAAAATAAAAGAATACTAACAACAAAACTAAAGCAAACAGATAAATAAACAACACAAAACCCCTATATTTGACTGTAGCTGTAGGCTAATCCCTATAAATAACTATTATGTGCAAGTTTATCATTAAATACAATTAATGGAAAATTAAGACAAACAATATGAAAATAGATTCCATAGCATTACAGGATGGAGTAGTTGTTTTGTTTGTTTGGTTTTTACTTTTACAGTAGCTCATGTCAAGGTTATCTATATGTCCTCATTAAGTATTTCAGGATTGTGTTTGTTTGCTTGATTTTTTTTTTTTTTTGCTTGCTTTTGTCAACTTGGCGTAAGCTAAAGTAATCTGGGAAGAAGAATTTGAGAAACTGACTCAATCAGATTACCTGTAAACAAGATTCCATGGCATTTTTTTGGTCAATGGCTGATATGGGAGGATACAGTCTATTCTGGGATGCCATCCCTGGGAAGGCGGTCTTGGGTAGTGTAAGAAAGCAGGCTGAGCGAGCCATGGAGTGCAAACCATAAGCAGCCCTCCTCCAAGGCCTCTGTTTCACTTTCTGCCTTCAGGTTCCTCTCTGCCTTAGTTCCTGTCTTGACATCCCTCAAGGATGATCTGTATTTGGTATTCTTGAACAGCAAAAATTAAACCTTTCCTCCTCAAGTGGCTTTTGTGTGTGGTCTTTATCACAGCAACAGAAACATAACTAAGGCATCATGCTTATGTCTAGAAGCCATTGCTCCACCCCATCAGTGTTTCATAAAGTACAAATATCAGGAAGCTATGTTAACAAAGTCCACGTTGTGCCCTCTGCAGCAAAGAATACAACTCTGCTCAACAAGAAGTACATACTCAGTTTTTGTTTTCAGAAAGCTTCTTCTTAACGTCTACAACATTTTTTGAATCACAAAATGTCTTCATCTATGATAGATCATTTGGGCCACTCTTGAAAATCTGTGTCATTTTGTGAGTTATTGACAGCACAGGACAAGTGCTAGCTGGCAGCTTGACTTCCAGGTAAGGGTGTGACGATGGCTAGGCCCAAGTATTTGGACAATTAATTAATCTGTCATGCATATGTAATGAAACACTCAACAAAAGCTCTGGTCTTCAGCACTTGTGTGGGCTTCTTGGGTAGACTATACACTATGACACATACTGCCACACGCTGATGCCAGAGCATTATGTCTTGATGACCCTGGAAGCTTCTTGTATGGAAATCTCTGCCACCCTGCCATCATATCTATTCCTTTGCAGCAATATATTCATTCTTCTTCATAATCAGGCCTAACTGAATAGTAACTTCTCGTGAATACAGTTAAGCCCTCCCACCTAAAGGCACGAAGTTGTTGCATGAGCCCCAGACTTGTAGTTGTTATCTAAACAAAGACGGCTACTACATGGAGTTCCCTACTTGAAGGTGAACCCTGATGCCTTGTACTAGCTTCAGAAGGCTGAGACTGACTTGTCATTCTGAAGGACTGTGCCCTGGATCTTTGTTATTTGACTATACCTGGGCAATTATTAGGATGTATGTAGTACATATGTATAATGTCACCACTTTTCAAACATTGCAAAGACCTCATAACCATTTAACTATATTTAATCCCCTCTAGTTTATTTTAATTGTCTAATTTGCATATTATTGCTTATTATTCCTCATAAACCATTGTTATCATTTCTTACAAAGTCAATATTCATTATGTTACCCATGTTGTTATTCTTCTAATTGCTATACATTTATACCTGTATTTCTGTGTGTCTCTGTGTGGGACCATTCTCTCTCTTCTGAACAGCTCCTTCTAGTATTTCTTTTACTATGGGATTGCTAGAAACAAATTCTCCAATACTTTCTGGTTGTTTATCAATAAATACCCTCTTTTTGTTATCATACTTGAAGGAAAATTTAATGTAGAATGAACTTTAAGGTTTAGTATTAGTTTCTTTTATACTTTAAAGATATCAAACCATTTCATGTGTCTCCATAGTTCTTCCTTGGAGAAGCTATCAGTTTTGTTAATTATTTTACATTTTAAAAGAAGGCTGTTTTTTTTAACAGTATTTTTATTGTTTTCTTTCAGTTATCCCATGCATTTACATCTCATACCTTTTAATACCTTTATTCCAAAAGAGAAAAAAATAGATTCTCCATTGGCTCTTTTTTTTCTTTTCATTTTTTGTCTTTTTTATCAACCACTGATTCCCCTGTCCTCCCTCCTCCCACTCCCTAGCCTCCCCCACCCCAGCCTACCCCTCATTCCTACCTCTTCCAAGGCAAGGTCTTCCATGTGGAGTCAGCAGAGTCTGGCACATTCATTTGAGGCAGGTCCAAGCCCCTCCTCCCTGAACTGAGGCTGTGCAAAGTGTCCCCCATAGGCACTAGGATCCAAAAAGCCAGATCATGCACTAGGGACAGGTCCCGGTCCAACTGCCTGGGAGCCCCCTTAACAGTTCAAGCTAAACAACTATCTCACTTATCCAGAGGGCCTAGTCCAGTACCATGGGGGCTCCTCAGCTATTGGTCCACAGTTCATGTGTTTGGCAAGTTATCTCTGTACTTTTTCCAATCATGGTCTCAATATCTCTAGCTCATAGAATTCCTCCTCTCTCTTGTTCATTGGACTCCTGGAATTCTACCAGGGACCTGGCCATGGATCTCTGCATCTGCTTCCATCAGTCACTGGATGAGGGTTCTATCATGACAGTTAGGGTATTTAGTCATCCGATCACCAGAGTAGGTCAGCTCAGGCACCCTCTCGACCATTGCCAGCAGTCTATGGTGGAGTCATCTTTGTGGATTCCTGGGGACCTCCCTAGCCACTCTGATTCTCCCTATTCCCATGGAGTGAGAGAACAAGGAAAGAGATACCATGGTGAAAGAAGGCTGTTTTATTGCTGGCTGTTTTTACTATCTCTCTCTGGTTTCGATTTCAGTGGTTCTGGCATGTGTCACTGTCACTGTTGGCCAGGTCATCCTTGTTTCCACTTTGCTTGGGAGTCACTGTAATTTTCCTTGTGTGGCTTGATGTTATCTTTTTCTTTTTTTCTAATTAGTTCTTAGAAATTCTTGGATGTTATTTTTCCAAATATTTGCCCTGACTCTTTTCTCTCCTCCCAGATCTCCAATTGCACATAAATTGAACTACTCCTGTTCTTGCTACCCCCAGGAGTGAGACACTTCAGACTCAGGTTCAGAACTTACTTTGAGGCTGTGTAATTTCCAGTTCTTTATTCGCCTTTATTAAACACTACTCAGATGATAATATTTCACAGAAATGTGTATTCAGAGGATAAAAATGATATAGAAATTAGATAAACACAAACACTGTCTTGGTGGTAGAGCTATATTTCCAAAGAAACACAAAAGGCTTGGGGAGAAGCATTTTAAGTGCTTGTGTATAAACTGGTATACATTTTGTACCTTTGGATGACTGAAATAATTTTTCTAGAATCTAACATTGAGACACTAAAACTGGGCATAAAAGAGCTAGAAAACAAAGGAAAGGCAAATTAATTGCAAGAGACAATTTTAGTTTTAAAGTAAATGAAAAGTGATAAAAATAAAATAAGATATAAATGAAGGTAGTAAAAGGTCTTGGACCCAAATTCTATTTGTTACCAGTTATTCCCGTGGAATTGAGTACTGTATTTAACATTCTTCAATTTTTTTTTTAATTTATAAAATTTTAACTGTACATGTCTTTAATCCTTCTTAGCACTTCTAATATTTTGTGAATATTGTTCCCTGTAAATTCAAAAGGAAAAGTCATAGAAATGTTTTGAACAGCTGCCTTAGGATATTATCTTAAAATATTTCCTATAATGCTAACATAGGATACTCTACTATATACTTTTCTATTGTTTATATTTATCTGCAACATTTCAATAAAATAATTTTAGGTTATATGGGTTACATCATCTTTATGGACAAGTATTCTACCCATGACATGTTACTTTTAGGTTTCAGCCCCTAAAAGGGTAGTGGAGCAAAATGTTGGTGCTTGAATTTTGCAAATGTGGCACACTATGTTTTCAACAAATGAGCTAAATCACTGCCTGTAGCATCTGTGAAAGGAGATTACCATTTTATTAGAAAACCTTCGGCTCTTAATAACCACATTCCCAAGTGTGTCAATGTGCAACCATTTGTCTGTTCTAGTTACAACATTTGGCCTAAAAGCACTGCATCAAAATGATAATGCTTCACATACTTCTGAATTATAATTGTAGTCTATAGTAATTGACTATCGGATACCCACTCACTTGATTAGCTGTCCATTAGCATTTTCTCCCTCTTACTGCCTCACTAATCCGTCTAAAGCTATAAACACTAATCAACATGGCAAACACTTAGAAGGTGAGGCAGAAAAGTGGCCTTTTTTCACATGTTAGATATGTTTTATCTCGGAATAATGGATGAATGTGATTTGGACAGATCATTCCAGAACTAAATATTACAGTGGTTTCTAGAAATTATACAAGTACAGAAACAGCATGACAGCAGTCCTAACATCATGTTTAAGATGAAGAAATATGAATTAATCTTTACATTCTTCCCAGCATCTAGAATCACAAGCTTTCGTTTTTGAGACTGATTTGATATTATATAGTATAACACCTTTACAGTGTGACTGAAGACCCAAATATATAATTAACTTTTCCTGGAAGACATAACGAGGAGGAAACAGAGCCAATGATTAGAATCTATTAGTGTCATAATCACCAGTGCAATAATCGATTTACACTATTTTTGCCAAAATGCATTCCGTGGGGTAAAAACATAACTTCCTTTGTTGCTGTATATATTTTATATGAAAGATATTATCAAATTTAAGACAAACTATTATTTTATGTACCATAAAATTTCAGATAATTTGGTAATTCTGCATAAATTGGTAACTTGAAACTTGTTCCTGAATCAGTAGACAGAGCACAGCTTCATACCCTAATGGGATACACTTTTCACTGTTTCCCAAAGCACTTAGGTTTTGTTCAAGAGAAAAATGGAACCAAGTTCATTCTTCATACTCTAAAATTTTTACCAAATTGATCACTGTTTGATGCATCAATTTTCTCTTCCAGAGACCCAAGAATAAAAATTAAGTATTTTATATTAATTCTGAATAATAGATTTGTTGTGTTTCTTAAAAACATTTTTGTTGACAGTTTAATTTAAGATATGTGATAAAGGCCATGAACACTACTCAATTGCTGTGGATATTGCTCTGTATAAATAAAATGCTGATTGGCCAGTAGCCAGGCAGGAAGTATAGGCAAGACAAGCGGAGAAGAGAATTCTGGGAACAGGAAGGCTGAGTCAGGAGATGCTCCCAGCGCTGCCATGAGTACCAACATGTAAGATACTGGTAAGCCACGAGCCATGTGGCAAGGTAGATTTATAGAAATGGGTTAATTGAAGATAGAAGAGCTAGATCACAAGAAACCTGCCATGGCCATACATTTTGTAAGCAATATAAGTCTCTTGTGTTTACTCAGTTGGGTCTGAGCAGCTGCGGGACTGGCGGGTGAGAGAGAATTGTCCTGACCATGGGCCAGGCAGGACTCGAGAAAACTTCAGCTACAAAACTCAATTGTAATATTTTATTAGAAATGCCCACAAGCTGCCACTTGGCCAATATTTGTGTCAAACTGTGTTAGTTATTCAGTTTAACCAGGTGTCCAAATGTTACTTAAAGCTGTTTGTAGCTGGAGAGTTTTCTCTCCGGGACCCGCCAAGCCCCTGCAGTCCCTTAGCCCACTTATAAAATAAACACACAGACGCTTACATTATTTAAACTGCTTGGCCATTAGCTCAGGCTTATCATTGTCTAGCTCTTACTCTTATATTCAGCCCATTTCTATTAATCTATACTTTGCCATGTGGCTCGTGGCTTACCGGTACTTTACATCTTCCTTGTCCTGGCAGCGGCTGCAGGCAGTCACCTCCTTCCCTTCCTGTTCCCTTAATTCTCCTCTCTGTTAGTCCCGCCTATACTTCCTGTCTGGCTACTGGCCAATAAGTGTTTTATTTATTAACATATTTGCCATACAGAACATCCCACAGCAGCTGTTCAAATTCCATTCTGGAACACCTGAGTCATTTCTTTATGTATTTAAGATATAGATATTTGTCCATAGCATTATTGGATTCTTCTCCTCTTAGAGGAAAGGCATAAATAATGACAATTTAAATTAATGAATTATAAAGTTCATGAATAATCTGAATCATACAAATTCTATAGCATTAGTACTCATTAGAATCTAGAGATGGCCATGACATGCCCGAGGAAATGAAAAACAAATGAACAGGAAAGTGGAGAGTTGGTCACCATGAGTTGTGTGTGTGTGTGTGTGTGTGTGTGTGTGTGTGTGTG
>CABHPH010124201.1:4140-49987 GCA_902168325.1 Peromyscus nudipes | reverse complement strand
TGTGTGTGTGTGTGTGTGTGTGTGTGTGTGCACCCACGCCCACCACGGCACATGTGTAGAGGTCAGAGGACAACTTTCATGAATCAGTTAAACTTCTCCCATGAGTCTCAGGGATTGAACTCAGGTCTCAGGTTTAGCAGCAGGTGACATCACCTGTTGAGCCCACCATCCGCAGCCAATTTCAGAAAATCCAGCTCCCGACCCCAGACTGAGAAGCAACTCTTGTGACGTGACACACATGTACACCACACACCCATCTTTATGTGCACACTCACCGTATCCAGGCACAGGTTTCTGATATGAGCAGAAGCTTGAGAAGGAACTTCAACTTTGCTGTGTGAAACATGAAGTGTGGCATTGGCAGTGCTTCTTTCTCTGTGGTATGTGAGGAAGACACAGGAGTCCATTTTGGAGCCTGTTCATTCCTTGGTCACCCACTAATCGGCGATCTTTGATGCAAAGTTTGTAAAAATCTATCTCAAAATCCAACTTCAATGGACCCGTTCTTCCTGATTCTGCAATTCTCACTTTCATCCCGCTGGTCACGGGGCAGTCTCGTGTGACTTTTCTTTTTCGATATTTATGTGTAATGCAACCCTTACCTTTTCTGAAAACACTTTTCCTATGGATCATATCTGTAACAGCCCCAGACCTCCTCCGACCTGTCAGTCACTTCCTGTCTTGCTATACTGCTGTGTTTCTGAGCAGCAGTAAGCACTACAGGACAAGACATTCTATCTGTGCATGGTTTTGCACACGTGCCCCTTTGCTGTCTGTCTTTTTCTCTTCGCTCATTTGAACCTCATGCTTTGTGAGTTCAGTATCTCTGTCCATCTTTCCCTGGAACACGAACAGGGCAAGTGCATTGCAGGCAACGTAGTGGCTACTAGGAGCTCGTGGGTAAAGCAACAAGACACACACTTTTACTCACAAATGGCCCTTTTGTGAGACAGCACTATTGTAGTATTAAGGCAACTCCACGTAGTTAAAAGGGAGGTTCATGTTGTGGGGTAACTTACAAGTGAAGGGATAGGCTACAGGGTCCGGGAAAGGTGTAGCGCAGTCCGGCGGTGTTCTCTGGAGAACTCTGCTCCATCTACCTCCAGTGTCCAGGATCCAGGAACCAAGAGAGCCGGCACATCCAGATCTCAGGTCCTAAGGGCTCCTGTCTCAGCCCCGCGTCATAGGCATGACAGTTACTGAAGCCTCAATGGGGGTAGTACTTCCAGGTCAAAGCTGGAACAGCTATCCACTACACAGCACATTATTTGTATAAGACATACCATACCTTAATAAGTCATTGCTGTGCAAAATGAGACCCCCAAGATATTCTTGCCATCAATAATAGTTGGTTAGTTCTATCCATGAGCCGCCAAGGATATTCTTTATTTGTGAGAGAGAAGGAAGACGGTAAAGTGAGAAGGCTGAAAGTCAAAGGCTAAATATTCCATGATAATGCTCACCTTCTCCTGACCTTCACACATCCGGTTTGTATTTGCATACTTCATGTTAGAATATTATTTTTTTTAATGCAGTGGAAATGTCCATTTGGTGACTGTATAACATGCTGTGCTAGGACCCAGGGCAGGGGAAACCACTGACCGTAAATGTTCAGATAATTAAGGAAACGGTGTAGACTTTGCAAGGTCACGACATAGCTGGAAATATGAACATAGACAGACCATAAGCACCTGTAGGCAAAGGGCCTAAAGTCTCACTTAAAGTTTACACGTGCTTCATATGTGTGAATTCTAACCACCTTGCCACCAGGACTCAGCAATGGTCTGAGCTTGCTGGCCGGTGCGGATCTTTACAATAATGCAGCCACTGCTTGTCCCAAACACGTGGCCAGTGTTTGCTCACATCCAAGAGTCCATCAATCTTGTCTTTCAAGGTTGCTAAAGCATGTGTTGAAGCCTTTAAAACAAAACAAAAAAATCCAACTTGCACTGGGGTGTGTCTACTGCTTCTGGGTCCACTGCAGCTCATGGCACTGTCTGTCACTTGCCCAGCTCCAGCCCAGAGAGGAGAGCAAATGAGGCTACACCATGGCTCCTACAAACCAACTGCCTGAAAACCCACTGAAAAAGCACCCAGGACACAACTGATGATAAAAGCCACTTGTATCTGCAAAACTCTCCCTCTTGACGTGGAGAGTTAATCGATTGCACAGAAGTGTTGATTTTCTAGGTGGGAGTGTGTGGGTGCACAAACACTCACTGCACTTGTTTGTGGCTTTGTGTGAGTCCAAAGGGTGCTGGAGAGCAGATCTTTTCTCTGTAAAGGTCATAAAGGGTGTACAGGGACTGGCATTTTGGAAGTCAATTTTGTATGCGTTTTGTATGCACTGAAGGTTAATTAGGCTACTGTGGATTTTAGTTCCTTTAATTGCTTAGTGTTTTCCCATTTTATTTCAGTGTTTTGCATAAATGTAGGAGTGACTTTTGGCTTTCTAAACTGACATGGGCATTATTCCCATCATGTACCCGTGGGGGTTAGAATGAAGATTCTCAGCAGCCGAAGTGCTTTTCTCAAGGACAAACTCTAAGCCTCAACCACAAGGACTTTTTGACCTCCTGTTGTTCTACCTATAATCATGACTCTTTGCATTTCCAAATTTTGGTGAACTGTCTTGGGGAATACAGTGCTTGGTGGAAATGTCTTAAACTATCTGTAGACACCAGAAACCAATATTTTTAATTCCTGAAATAGGCTGGAGCCCAGGGATCCCCACAGTTTCTCTTCTCTCTGGTGCTCTCTCCAGATGTGGGGCAGTAGTTCCACATCTCCTGTATCTTCATCTCTATTCAGTACCCCACTTCAGCTTTATCTGAGGGAAGAGCAGAGGCCCTGAAGTCTCCTGCTCTTATTCGTCCCCAGCCCTCGTCCTTGCTTCTTTCATTAGACTCGGTGACTTTTTATATATATATAATACCAAACTTTGAAGATGTCTATTTTCATATTGACTCATTTACCATCAGTCTCTGATGACTAGGGAGAAAACCTATAATGCCACAACTTCTCGAGTTCCTTTCCATATAATTCCTATCTAGAATCAAACCCATCTAGAATTGAGCCCTCAGCTGGCACTCAAAGTGTTCTTTAATTAGTGAATGGGATTCAGAGAAATTTTAGTCACAAATAAAACAGCTTAAAAAAAACAGGATAGGAAATCCAACCAGCTGCCCAGACAGATTCAAGTATCATTAATGAGTTCCTTTGGCACTGTTTTTACTTCAAGAGATACACAGTGTAATTTCCATGGATGCAGAAGATAGAAATCTCTTTGCAAAAGGAAACATTAATGTGACAGAAATATCTCCAGGGACCGAGGAGTGGAGTGGAGTGTTGTGTGTTTGAAAGAGAGAAGAAGGGAAGGATGCTTAGGGAAAAACAACTTTGTGCTTAAAGATGAGAGGCCTCAGTTTCTCAGCTGTTGTGCAGGGGTAGGCCTCTCAATTGTCAGCAACTCCTTCTCTACCCAAAGTTCTCCTATAGGTAAGAGAGGCAACAGCCTCACATCCTGGTACCTGCATGCATTTGAACACACACAAACATCGTCTCAGCCATGAGCAAAATCGATAACAACAAATCCTTATTTCCTCATTTCTATCCTAGGCTGGCCTTGAACTTGTGATCCTCATGTCTGACCCTCTGAATGGAGGATTTGCAAGCAAGAGCTTCCACACTTTGAAATGCTGTATTAACAACAAACACAAGAAGTCGAACTTAGTGGTGATTATCAGGCATCGTCCGGTCAAGACTGATTTCTCCATCTCCAGACACTTACAATATTGTTGACAAGTGATGACGATTACCTCTTGAACTCGCTGTTGTGCCTTAGAGGGCTGCTAAATGAAGACGGACTTTGACTATTAAGTTCTTAGTAAGAGGCTCTGAGGGACCGAGGAAAATGAAGGAAGCAGAGTGGAACCAAAAATAATGCCAAAAGGAAAGGAAATGAAAGCACGGAGTGTGAGGGTGAGGCCGGCGCTGTGATGTAATCACATTCGAGCTCTGTAAACTCAGGAGCTATTACTATCCTCTCACAGAGGAAGACAGCAAGAGGTGGAAATGTTAAGCAATTTCCTGAAGTCACAGCCCAGGTCTCACTTCAGAGCCCCTGTCCATGCCGTTTTTAATGACTGAAGTCATCAGCTCTCAGGCTGCAGCTGATGCTTTTGCAGAATGTCTTACGGTGCCGGAGAAATAAGTTTAGGACAAATAAAAACGGTTATTCCTCCTCCTCCCCCTTAAAGCTACTAGAGAAATGTGATTTGTTGTGTAAACGAGGTTTAAAAAAAAACCCACAAAACAGCCTCTATGGATTGGCCCCTTGGTTATCTCTCTAATAAAGCTCTGAATGTTTGAGACAAGCGCCACACAGATGTAGTGCTAGCCACTCACTTCAAGTCTGCCTACTTCCAGTAACCCGTAGAACAGTGGTTCACAACCTGTGGGCTGCAACCCCTTTGGTGGGGGTCCAATGACCCTTTCACAGGGGTCACCTAAGAGCACTGGAAAGCACAGATATTTACATCACGATTCATAGCAGTAGCAAAATGACAGTTATGAAGTAGCAACGAAAATGATTTTATGGTTGGAGATCAGCACAACATGCGGAATTATAGTAAAGGATCGTAGCGTTAGGAAGGTTGAGGACCACTGACCTAGAACTTCTCCCAACGTCTGCTGGCAAGAGACAAGCCAGCACTATCAAACAGATTCTGTTTGTTGCCGAAGGTCATCACCTAAACACCACATTGCCCTTTTCTCCAGGACTCCCTTGCCTTTCTCTCCTGAGTAGCAATCTGTCGGCTTGCTCTAGACAGGCTTGGCTGTGAGGGATTTTCCCAGCATGCTCAGCAATGCTCAGTAAAGCTGTGTGTACTGTTGCCTTCTTATTTATGGTCACACCTTTTCTTTTGAATTTGTTTTAAAGATTTATTTTCTGTGTATGAAGGTTTTGCCTGCATGTATGTTTGTGCATCATGTGTGTGCCTTGTGCCAGTGGTAGTCAAAAGAAGGCATTGGATCCACTGGAACTGGAGTTGTAGAGAGTTGAGAACTACCCGGTGGGTGCTGGGAACTGAACCTGGGTCCTCTGCAAGAGCAACAAATGTTCTTAACTGCTGGGTCATCTTTCTAACCCCTTCCACACTCGTTTTTTCTATTGACTAGCCCATTCCACAAATCTCTAGAGCTGTCATGTGACGGAAAACAAGTTTTAATATAATTCTGGGTCAGTTCATTCATATCCAATGGCTAATAGAAGCAACGAGTTTGGGAAACTCCTTTAGCTTAAGGTATTAATGGCAAAGAAATTAACTAAATACAACCAAGAGAAGCTTCTTCTAAACTGTTTCATGAAACAAAGGTTTTGCTAGACTTCAATAGGTATTTTAGAAAGAGTCCTGTGCTGTGGGCAAATGAGCCTGGAATGTGTAAAGTAAAACAGTTTGCTTCAAGCTAGGATTCAGAACCTTCATTGTGATAATCCAGCATTTCTCAACCTATGGGTCGAGACCCTTTGGGGAGTTGAATGACCCTTTCACAGGGGTTGCCTAAGACCATCAGAAAACACAGCTATTTACCTTATGATTCATAACAGTGGGAAAATTGCAGTTACAAAGTAGCAGCAAAAATAATTTTATGGTTGGGGGTCACCACAACATGAGGAACTGTGTTAAAGGTCGCAGCACTAGGAGGGTTGAGAACCGTTGTTCTCATTTTTTTCTGGCTTTTCCTTTAAATAACTCTCTGAACACTTCCTAAAGTGAACACCTGTGGTTGATATAGTGTACCCTAATAAACTTATCTGGGAGTCAAGAGAACAGAGCAACCACTAGATTAGACATAGAGGCCAGACAGTGGTGGCACACATGCCTTTAATCCTATCACTTGGGAGGCAGAGATCTGTCTGGATCTCTGTGAGTTCAAGGCCACACTGGAAACAGACCAGGCAGTGGAGGCACTCACCTGTAATCTCAGCACTTGAGATCTCAAGTCTTTGCTAGGGAAGGACACACGTCTTTAATCGCAGGAAGTGATGGCAGGAAGCAGAAAGGTATATAAGGCATGAGGACCAGGAACTAGAGGCTTTTAAGCAGTTTAGCTGAGATCCCTTCCAGGTGAGGACTCAGAGGTTTTCAGTCTGAGGAAACAGGATCAGCTGAGGAGTTGGTGAGGTGAGGTTGGCTGTGGCTTGCCTATTCCTCTGATCTCTTGGTTTTCACCCCAATATCTGGCTGTGGGTTTTTTTCTTTTATTAATAAGACCATTTAAGATTCGTGCTGTGGATATCACTCTGTATCAATAAAGCGCTGATTGGCCGGTAGCCAGACAGGAAGTATAGGCGGGACTAACAGAGAGGAGAATTGAGGGAACAGGAAGGGAGAGGGGAGACTGGCTGGAGCCGCAGCGAGGAGAAGGAAGATGTAAAGTACCGGTAAGCCACGAGCCACGTGGCAAAGTAGAGATTAATAGAAATGGGCTAAATATAAGAGTAAGAGCTAGACAATGATAGGCCTAAGCTAATGGCCAAGCAGTTTAAATAATGTAAGCGTCTGTGTGTTCATTTTATGAATGGGTTTGGTCAGGGAACCAGGGACTGGCAGGACTTGGGAGCTGGAGACTGGCGGGACTTGGGAGCTGGAGACTGGTGGGACTTGGGAGCTGGAGAGAAGCTCTCCAGCAACAGATTCGTGTTACAAATACCTTTCTTTTATTTTATTTTCGTGTGTGGTGTGTGTGTGCAGGTGTGCCTGTGGGCCTGGAGGCTGCGTCTAACACTGGATGGTTTTCCCCAACTTGAGGGTTTAAGACAGTCTCTCATCGAAATGAAAGGTCATTGATTAGGTTAGACTGGATGGCCAATGAGCTTCTGGGATCAGCCTGTGTCTACTTCCCTCCCCCAGAGCCGGCTCACAGATACAACATGTGGCTGCTTAGTGTGATTGAGGGACTCACACTCGGGTCCTTCTGGTTGTATAATGGGCACATTTACCGACGGAGCCATCTCCCTAGCCCCTTCCGTTATTATTTATCGATTCCCCAGGATCCAAGGGGGTTTTGCTATGTCCGGCATGGGATATCAGGGAAAAAAATCTACGTACATTATGTTCTTATGACTGTTAACTTTATTCCTCTAAGACAAAATTATATCAATTCAGCTATAGTTCTACAAGCATTCAAGGCAGGGACAACTCTAGACCTACCAAGCTCTATATCCGTCTACTTTGTTTCTCTGGGATGAAATCCTGTCTCCATACAAGCAGTACTGTCCTTGTTTATCACACCTCTCTTTGTCACACCCCATTATCGGCACCATAACACCCCCAACCCTGTTCTTTGTTTCAGTTCAAGATGGTCCTAGAGCCCTAATTCTAAAACCACTCCTTTGGGGTTTACAAATTTCTCTGAAGACTTTTTATATATTCGTGATGTCTGTATGAAAAGGCTGACATTTCTAAGCAAGGTTTAAAAGGAAGAGTTGCTTTTCTCTGTAGGGTATATAACTTTCATACTTTACATTTTAATATTTCATTACACGTTCTGGTGTCATAGCTTATTCATGTGTCTAAATCGTGTTCATTATTTTACTAATCATAGGTTACTTGATAGCCACACGGGAGGGTGAGCATACATCTTGATTGAAGTCATTTGTGTTTGTATGGCTAATTATTACTATCAAAACATAGTAAGTTGAACTTTAATCAAAAGAAAATAAAAATAGGCCGGGCGGTGGTGGCGCACGCCTTTAATCCCAGCACTCGGGAGGAAGAGTCAGGCGGATCTCTGTGAGTTCGAGGCCAGCCTGGGCTACCAAGTGAGTTCCAGGAAAGGCGCAAAGCTGTACAGAGAAACCCTGTCTCGAAAAACCAAAAAAAAAAAAAAAAAAAAAAAAAGAAAAAAAAAGAAAATAAAAATAACCCTATCATGCAAGATACAGCTTTGGCCCCAGAAAGTGAAGAGAGGGTTCATTGTGTGCTGGATAGGAATGACCATGGCCTGGGAACATGGGTCAGGATTGCCCTGGAAGAATATGGTGCAACATGGAAGCAATTACAGAAACTTTCATAATCACAGAAATGAGCGAGAGTCAGAAATCAGGGCGTCTATCAAATACATTACTTATTATGCATTATTACCTTGAGAAGGCAAATCTCTGCCTGTTGAGCTTAGTTAGATGAATATTATATAATTGTAGATAAGTGAACAATGAAGGCTTGCCAACACCTACTGACAGTAACTAAAAATCTTTTCCTGGAATTTTGCTATGAATTTGTTCCATCTTTTATTTAACATTTTCCCCAGGAGTCATTGCTATTGGGTTTCAAAGTTAAAATCTCAGTAGATATGTAATTTTAATTCCTCTTACAAGCTTAACAGCTGAGCCCTATCCATGCATCTATGAATTATAAGAAAATAAAATGCAATAATCATGAGACTTCAGTGCTAGTGGTTTTTTTTCTATAATAGAATATAAATTTAATTAAATGCACAAAAGGAAGAGAGAATAAGACTGGTTCCTGTTGTAAGCTACCACTTTTTATTTAAATTTTTTTCAGAATTTTATACATGAGTACTCCATTTACATAATGTTCACCCCTCTCTTCTTCCAACAACTTGTGCTCCTCTACTCCCTTTGAAATTCCCGACTTCTCCTTTAATTATTGTATAGACATATACTATATACCCTATGTATATATAAATACAGCCTGCTCAGTCCATTTAGTGTTCCTTGTATGCATGTGCCCTTAGAGATGACTACTTCAGACTGGATAACCTATCAGGGAGCTCGTCTCTGGAGAAGACGAATTCTCCTTGTCTCAGCCATCATCGAAGGGTGGGTTCTCCCTGTCTCAGCCATCATCTAATGTAGCAGGAATCTTAAAGAGTCTTATTAATAAAATCAAACCTGAGGCCAGTTATTGGGGTGAATACTGGAAGATCAGAGAGACAAAACAGGCCACAGCCACCTCACCTTGCCAGTTCCTCAGCTGATCCTGTTTCCTCAGACTGGAAGCTTCTGAGTCCTCAGCCAGAATGAATCTCAGCTGAACTGCTGCTAGAAAGCCTGAAAGCTTAACCAGCCAAATGCTTCTAGTTTCTGGTCTTCACGCCTTATATATCTTTCTGTTTTTGCCATCACTCCCTGGGATTAAAGGCTCACTTCTTGGGAAGAAAAGTGTGTGTCACCATGCCTGACTGTTTCCAATGTAGCCTTGAACTCACAGAGATCCAGTGGGATTTCTGTCTCTGGAATGCTAGGATTAAAGGCGTGAGTACCACCATTTTCTAGCCTCTGTATCTAGTGGCTGTTCTGTTCTCTGACCCCAGATAAATTTATTAGGGTGCACAATATTTTGGGGAACACAATACCACCACAATCTAAGGATGGGTTCTCCCTACCTTAGCCATCATGAAAGGGTGGGGGGTCTTGTGAGGTTCCCCACATCCACTTTGGCATGTCAATTGGTGTTGAAATTGAGTAGGTCTTGTCTAGACAGTCATATTGTTGGGATTTCATGGGTGCAGTTTCCCTGTCTCATTTTATATATTATTATATATTTATTATATATTTTATTATATATTATTATATATATTCCATTTAATGTTCTTCAGGGCCTGTGTCAGTAAACTCAACCCCCAAATAAAATCAACTAGAAAAGAGTAACTTTCAAGATTTTCTGTCAGTTGTCTGCAGGCAGGCCTAAAGGTCTTCTTGTGTAACGGGCTTATCCATAATGATGGAAGGTCCTTGTTTTCTGTTTTGGCTTTAGATGAGTGGTCACACCTGATTGGTTGAGACCCCCAGAGTTGGCCCTCTAGCCTGGGACTCTGCTGACACCATTTGCAGACAGACAACTTGTAAAAAGAAATAAGCACAGGTCAAAGTTTGCGTTTATGGGGAAATGCACTAATATCTGAGAATGTTGCTAAATACCAAGTGGTTAGAATAGCAATATGAGTCCAGGAACCTGAAGGGTGTCATGTAAGGAGTGAATGTAGATCTGTCCTCCTGCAATCCTTAACAATACAAGCCGTGTTCCCAGGAGGAAGAACAGTTGGCCAGCAGAGGTAAGGAGGGAATACCACAGGGTTGTCTTTCAGGGCACTGTCTGAACCCTGGTGGGAATCTTTCTCATCTCTTTATCCTCTACTAGAGGTCTCTAAAAAAGGATCTTTCCATTTTTTTTTAAAATTTTATCTTGTCAGGTCCTTGTGGTTTTCTAGCCTCCATCCTCAGTTTCCCCACGAACTGTGGAAGGAAATGGAGCTTGCCATCTTCCCTGACTCTCTAGTGCTTGGCACAGGCCCATACTCTTCATTTGGGTTCACTGTTTTAACTGTGTAGAACAGGACAGGAAACTGTCTCTTTACCCTCCACACATCCTACTAAAACAGATGAGGAGGATAAAGGTAGAGAAGTTTTATAACATATATACCCCCTGAACATACTGGAAAGGGAAGACTTCTCACCCTTGCTAGGTTCATGGCACAGATGTCTTTAAGAAGAAGCAGATGAACATGAGAAGAAAAGCATGGGCATTTATTCATACTGGCTTTTTACAGTGTGGGAGGTGGGAGGCTGGAAGAAACAAGGGGACTTATTTTTGTGCTCAGGATTGATACAGGGTGGACTGCTGGGCAGAGTTATGATCAAAGGAAACCCAACTTATCAGGAAATCTTCTCATTCACTTCAGAGAATCATCATACAAAAGACAGAACGTGTACTGGTAGGAAAATCACAGCTGGAAGTTCACAGACTACAGGGACAAAGGTGGCCTTCAATGAAGATGTTGCACTTTGTCATTTAAGACAATTGTATATCTTTTAATGATATAATTAGAGGCCACATCAGACCAAAAGAGAAGATCATCACGACTGATGAGATCCCACATAGATACACAAGGCTCTTATTATTATTATTATTATTTTTATGGAGAGAAGGGAGAGGTGTCTAGAGGGATTTCTAGCTAATTGTAACATGGATTATAAGATGTATAAGCATCAGGTACTCTGGTTTAATCCCAATATTTATTACACCAAGAGCAGCTAGAAGCTGTCATAAATTTCACTTTACACATGAGTAACCTCTTGCTTTTGTAGAAATATCTCACTATTTTATCACCTTAATGATGTAAGGGTTAATGACTTTGTACTGTGAATCTCTTCTGACTCTTGCCAGCCTTCCTGTTCATAACACAAGTCCATGTCTAGACACATCACTGTCATTGCTTGTTGTCTAGGTGTCTTTTTAAAGAGTCCAGGCGGCTGCCAATTATTCACAATAATGATGGCTTGAGATGTGAGTCCTGTAAGGAATGAAGTTCACAGGTGTATGTATTTGCTAGGGCCCCCATAATAAAACATCACAGACTGGGAACCTTCAATGATGGTAATTTGTCTTATCACACAAGGAAGCTAGCAGTTCAAGTCAAAATGTTAATAGATCTTTGGAAAAGCTTTAAGAGTGTGTGTGTGTGTGTGTGTGAAAATTTAAAATTGGAAATGAAAATTTACCATCTTATTGTATAAATACCCAGATTTGTTGCCCCTAAACATGTCATTTTTATTCATAAGTACACATTGCATAGCACTTAGAAGCCCATTTTCCCCCTGAAAACCATTTCTCTCTACTTTTTGCTACAGTGACTATTTACAGATTTTTAAAGATAAAATGATCTATTAACTCCTGTGAGAATGCTATTGCCTAATGATAGCTGCGATTTATTGAGTCCCACAATACAGCATTGTGTGCTTTGTTTTTGTTGCAGGCATTTAAAAAACGACTTTTTCAGCACTGGTCCTTTATAGAAGACGGCTCTTCTCATTAGTCCCCATTCTCCCCGCCCCCTGTTCCCACGAAGCCTGTAGGATGAGTAAATGTTAGCGGTGATTTGTTCACAGTATCTGCCAGACATCTGAGTATTTAAAATTCCCAATCTTGTTTGTCATTGCAGAAAGTCTTAAGTAACTTTCACAAATCACACAGGAAGTGCCACAGCTAGATTCTGACCTCTGTTGTCTGCCCCTGAGCTCATTCTGCTGGGTCAGAGGGCTTCTTACTTGAGCCCTTCCTCTGTGGTGCCTTTTGGGTGTCGAATTCTATTCCCCTCCCTGGATGTACTCAGTATACAGTGTTACAATAGGGGTTTTGAAAACTGCCATTTTATTATCTTATCCCTCACCTGATACAAACTGTTATGAAGCAGCATCATTTATTTGTACGGCATTTCTGAGCCACATTCTTTTTTTTTTCTTTCTTTCATTTTTCTTTATTAAGAAATTTTCTGCTCACTCCACATACTAGCCACAGATCCCCCCTCCTCCCTCCTCCCACGCCCAGCCCTCTTTCCCAAGCCACCCCGCATCCCCACATCCCCCAAATCGAGGTCTCCCATGGGGAGTCAGCAGAGCCCAGCACAAGTGAGCTTAGGCAGGTCCAAGCCCCTTCCCACTGCACCAAGGCTGTGCAAGGTGTCACACCACAGGCACTGGGTTCCAGAAGCCTGCCCATAGACCAGGGACAGATCCTGATCCCCCTGCCTGGGTGCCCCTCAAACAGTTTGAGCCAAACAACCATCTTCCGTATCCAGAGGGCCTACTCCAGTCCCATGGGGGCTCCACAGCCACCAGTCCACAGTTCATGGGCTTCCACTAGTGTGGCCAGTCATCTCTGCATGTTCTTTAAGACTTCTTCTATTGACCTGCCTTTGAGAATCATCAAATGCTCTTAGAGGTTACCCCTGTGGTACTATGGAGGGATGGTGCAAGCTTTAAGACATGTGACATGGTGGCAAGGTGTTAGGTCACTGGGTGCATGTCTGTGAAGATGATATTAGGATCCCAGGCCCCTCTTCTTCCTCTCTCCTTGTTCCCTGGTCATCACAAGCTGAGAAGACTTCCTCTGCTCACTTTCTTGCTCTGATGTTTATGCCATTGTGGTCCTAAAGCAGTGGGGCTAAATAGAATGCCATTGAAACTGAGCCACCCTCCTTCCTTTTAAGTTGCTAATCTCAGGCTTTTTTTTTTTCCTTATGGTAATAGAAGCTTACACTGAAGTGGATAGGAGAAAGTTAACAAAAAGCAAGTTAAATTGAATAGTCAACTTTTCTTTTACTCTTTAAGTAAAAGAATAACCTTGATTAGCTAGATATTCAGAATTTTTTGTAGAAATGATCTCTCTGTGGTTCCCCAAACAGCGAAGGCAGCACTGAGGTACACGGACTCTTTCTGTACTCTTTGATGATGCTGACCTCCTTCTCAATAAGCTCCATGTGTTGGATAGTCTTTGTAGAAATAACTGCTTTTGCTATTTTTCTCCCTGTGCCCAGACATGGCAGCTCTCACCCAAGATTCCCAGCCACGGCATTTCTCACATGATTTCACTCACCACAGACAGCCATTTACATTTGGAATAATTCAATAAAGACTAAATTAAAGTAGTGTATTGTGCTTCCAAATCATCCGTAACTTTTTTGTTGGTGGTGTGGACTCAAGCCCAGAGTAACATATGTGGTCGGCAAACACTCTACACTGAGCTATGTCCATAGCCTCCCATGTTGTTTTTGAGTCATGGAGAGGACTCACTGATGGTTACACAGAGCTGGGAACAGATTTCCATTGGTTTATTGCCCTTCTCCAACTGAAATTAAATGCAGCCAAAAGGGAAGACTTTGAGACCACGAAATGGAGCTGAGTGATTACTTCTTCTCTGTTTAACAGAGATGTTAATCGTCTTAACTTCAACATCTGGATTATTTTATTTTACCATCGATTATTTTAGAAAGTATAGAAAACATCTACTAATGCTTTTACTAAGCAACAACAATTTGTTTATACATTTCTGCTCTTTTTTATCCATGATCTCTATATGATAATTATGATTTTTTTCTTGACCTATTTATTCTTTATTTCTTGTGTCTTCATTATATTAGAACTTTCTATATGTATCTCTGATCATTCTCCTAAGACCTAGAGTTTTTTTCTCTCTCTCTTGTCAATCAAGCTATCCCATCAATAGCATATACTGAAGTCCAGCGGTGACGTAGACATCAGCCGCCCAGAGCAGCTCAGCCTCCTCACCTGCCACTTCTGTCTGCTTGACTACTCAACTCCGTCAGGGGACAACTCAAGCCTCATCTTTCACTCATCTCTTTCACTCTCACAACTCATCCGTCACCAACACTTCTCCGACATCTATTAGGTCTTCGTTATGTGACTGTGAATGAGGCCCCGGACCTGTTCATCCCGAGTCCTTATTTGTAAAAGAGGGATAACAACAACGTTCTTCACGCCTTTGGATTTTCATGCTGAGTCGTCACAACACTTTGCCTGCAACACGAGTGAAGTAAACAATATTTCCTCGTTTCCGGTGCCTCTGTCTAAATCCAGCCATGCTATTTCTCACTTATATCAACCCAGTGCTCTCTAACTGGTCTATCTATCTACCTTTTGTTTCTCCATGTTTGAATCAGTTGCATGGATCAAGGATGACAGAGCCTAAATCATCTATGCTTTTTAATTTTTCAAGACAAGGTTTCTCTGTGTAGCCCTGGCTGTCCTGGAACTCTCTCTGTAGACTGGGCTGACCTCGAACTCAGAGATCTGCCTCTACCTCCCGAGTGCCTGGGATCAAAGGCGTGCGCTGTGACTGCCCAGCCCATGCTTTTCACTAATAGTCTTGTTATCTTATTTCGCCAGAGGATGTAGGCAAAGTTACATTGATGTTCATACACCAGTAAATCTTCCAGATTTTATTTCTTTCAATTCTTCTCCCACAACCCAAAATACTAGCAGGAAAAAGTATCCAACTCCTCACTGAGAATAAATTGCACATTTTCCTCTATTGGATTTTAACTTTAATCTCATCTAAAAAGTTTTCATTTCTGGGATTAATGAAAAAAAATAAGATATGACTCTTTGGATAAGACAAATATTATGTATAATATTTGTTTTCTTACTTTTCAAAATAACATGAAGAAAACTCAACGTTATGACTTTTAATTGAAAATGTTGCAAGTCAGGGAAGATACCTCTTTCTCACCTATACTAGCCCATCCTTGGTTCACAGCTGAGGACGATGTAACAAAAGCCAGGTTAACAGAAGAATGCACATAAATTAATGTAAACTTCATTTCATACAGAACTCTTCATAAGGAAATGAAGACTCCAGATGTGCTTTGATCTTTGTATTTTGTTTTGCTGGGTGTGGTGATGATGTGGGTAGTCATAGAAAAGTCTGATTAGATCAAAGAAGGTTATCTCATGGTCATAAACTGGAGGAGAATTAACAAACTTACTTGATCAAAGCTCTCCTTTGCTTCCTGTTGCTGTGATAAACACCGTACCTGGGGAGGAAAGGGTTTATCTGGTTTACACTTCCTGATGACAGTTCATCACTGAGGGAAGTCAGGGCAGGAGCTCCAGGCAAGCTGAAGCCAAAACTATGAAGAATGATGATATGTATTCCCCTGGCTTGTTAAGTTACTTTTCTTATGTGGTCCAGGCCCACCTGGCAAGGGATGGTCTTGCCCACAGTGGGCTGGCCCCTCCTACAACAATTAAAAAGGCCCCTACAGACATGCCTACCGGCCAATCAGAGGGAGGCTTTCCTCAGATGCAGCTCCTCTTCCTAAGAGCCTCCAGTTGGTGTCAGATTGACAAAAGCTAACCACCACACTCAGACTCTTGTTCTGTCTTCAGAAGGGAGGATGTGCTTCCTCCATGTAGGGGGAGCACTTATGGGAGGAGTCTCAGGATCCACTCCATGGGAGAAGGACATGGGTGTGTGGAGGGAGGGAGTCAGCCTGACTTCCCTGAGCTTCTCTTTTCTCAAATGCTAACGTGCTACATTTTGGGGTGATGCATTCTGAACCTCACTAATGTCATACCTGGAAGCTGCTGTTTATAATGTGCCTCTCCATTTCTCTCCATATTCCCTAAACCCCATTTCTCTCTCTTTTAAAAAGCTTTCATTTCATTCAGTGGTTAGATTTAAAAACATGTTTATGAGGTAATCACAAAGAATCCTCTGCACATTTAAAACTATTTCTACGTTAACTATTATTGGTGCTTTTGAGAGGCAGTAGCACGCCAGAGGCAACCACACGTGACAGAAAACTAGCTCTAACCATCGTCTATCAAAAATAAAATCTATCAAAGTCCCATAAGTGGTGAAGGATGAGTCTAAACACAGAGTCCTTACGTAGTTTCCCTTCTGACGCGTACGTGAATTGTTCTTCTGAGTGTATTAGAACTGAGGAATTTAAAACGATGAATTGGTCACCCAAGCGCCAACAGCACATCGTTGGTCTGAATGGCTATTTTCTCACATGTCAACACTTGCTGTGTCTCTGTGTGTGCAGGTGGTGCTGGACATGTAAACCAGGGGCATCTCCTACAAGCTGGGCACGTGTGCTGAGCGGGTGCTGACCCATCCCAGGCGCTGTTTGGCTGTTTTTTGTTTTTGTTTTTGTTTTTTATTCCACCCTGTATATTTTCTCTGCTCTTCTATTGGTCTCCTTTCTCTCTCTCTCTCTCTTTTTTTATGGAAACACATTTCCATCTGTTTATGAAAGTGGTACTAGTATTTTTCTCAGTAGTTATAAATCTTTAAGTTTTGAGTTCACCTAAACATGATTTTGTTTTTTTCAAAATTTTTATGAGGACAAACTCACCAATCTTTAAAAAGGAGTTTTTGAAGTTAACTTATCTCCTCATAGAACCTTTATTATGCCAAGAAGTTAAGAAGCCCATTACTTCCCTTCAATATTTAAAAATCTGAAGCCTTTCCCCATTTACAGGCAGATTATTTATGTATTTTTTTAGTGAGATCAAGATGTACTTACCTACTCAGACCAACCTTTGTTAGCAAATCTTTATAAGCAATTTCCTTTCAGAACTCAGCACATGAAGCATCTGTTGCATAGATTTCACTTTTCATATGTATTCAAAGTTCATCTTTGACTACAGATAGAGATTTGGGGGTTTTATAAAGTCAGTGAAATATTACGGTACATGGCTTGTGTTTTCTTAGGCATAGCAGTGGGCCAGTGATTGGTGAAATAGCCAGAAATACTTTGCAGTAGAAATTGTCTTCTTTTGATCTTAGAGCCGTGGGAAGTTTCCTAATTCCAGGCAGCTTTCATGATTATAAACTGATGTAAGGATGGAGTTGTGCATATGGCTTGGTTGATCATCTCAAGGGAAAAGTGAAATCATTTACATTAGCTGATGGAGGTACTCCACAGTTAGCACTGGAGGGCATCTTAGAGAACATCCTGGCCCACTGTCTACAGTTATTAGTGAGGAAGCAGGTAAGGACATCCAGGGTGAAGAGCGTGAATAAACTTCCATTGTACAGATGATGTGATAAATAGAGATCTGTCAGACCTAGCAACAAACCCCGCGGTCTGCCGTGCTGACCTTTCAAAACTCTGGGACTTGGGAAATATCTCAACCTTTAAGACTGTTCAGACTACTATTCCAAAATATGAGAGAATAACTGTTACTCAGTGAGCACACCCATAAACTTATTTCTATCTTCACTTCCCCATACGGGTAGGACCACAGAGTGTAGAGACCTCACCGTACAATGAAACTGTATTGTTTGCCTTGTAGTCGGGATACTTTCTCTCCATGATCTAGTTCCAGTCCCTCTTGAAATTCCTTCAACAGAGTAAAATAGGTTTCAGGCACTTGATTGATTCTCTGATTGCCGAATAACATTGTTTTCACCCTATCATACCATCTTAAGCTTTCATGGATGGAATATTTTCTTTCCTACAGCAATTTCTTGGGAAAACCCCAAAGCAATGTCTGGCACACTGTAGGCAATCAATCAACTTAGAAAAACATTTGCAAGAGGAATTAGTTCTACTATTTTGTAGCATATATATATATATATATATGTGTATGTATTTCATGGCGGTGAAGGGGGCTGGGATGGGTGAGGTTCAGTTAGTAAAGTTCATGTGTAAGTATGAAGACCTCGGATCAGATGAAAAGCCGACTGAGCACAGCAGTGCACATCTATAGCCCCAGCACCACTGAAGCTGAGGCAGGAGGATCTCTGGGGATTGCTAGTCAGCCAGTCTAGCTGAGTCAATGTACTCCAGGTTCATCGAGACACCCTGTCTCAAGAATAAAGTAGAAAGCAACTGAGGCAGACAAACTGATGTTGTCCTTTGGCCTTCACATCAACATGCATGTGCACATAATGCACACACGCATATTTGTAAAATGATGAGGATGTAGAAAGTTTCACGTGCAAGCAAATAATGCTTGTGGACATAGAAATGCTAGGTGCTTTGTCTGTTTATTATACATGTATAGAATTATTATACTATGTCTCATGAGTATAACTATGTTTATAAAACTAATACAATAATGTTGGCCTCTTTAGAAATAGGCTATTTATGAATAGATAATATTTCTTACAAAGGATATGCATGCTCTAAAGAAAAGATCTCACACACACACACACATACACACACACACACACACACACACACACAACTGTGCCTTCCTCACATGGGTGCTTCTATGCCAGCAGCCAGGAGCTGTTTTAGTAGGACCGTGTGTCTGGCCATTGTAGTGGGTAGCCACTCCAGCTTTGGTCTGGAAGTTCCAATACCCAATGAGGCTTCCGTACTATTACGCCTACAAGGCGGGGCCAAAGGAGGGCCTGAAGACCTGAGATTGGGATGCGCGGCGCTCTCTTGTTTCCTGGAGCTGGACGCGAGAGGTAGACCGAGGAAAGTTCTCCAGAGAACACCGCCGGACTGCGCTGCGTCTCTTCCAGAACCCATCATCTACCTATCCCTTCATTTGTGAGTTACGCCTTTAAATAAATCTCCTTTTAACTACGTGGAGTGGCCTTAGTAATTTCAGCAATATCTGGCGCCCAACGTGGGGCCCGAACCCACGACCCTGAGATTAAGAGTCTCATGCTCTACCGACTGAGCTAGCCGGGCGGAGATTCTATTAATTACTTAGGATATAAGATAGAGCTACAAAAAATTAGACCCCAAAAGGTACAACTAAGGAGAGATCGATTGAAGACTCTTAATGATTTTCAAAAGTTATTAGGAAGCATTTCCAACTTACTGGGTATCATGGGAATACCCAAAGATGGACTACAAAATTTGGCTAATACTCTAGAAGGGGACAAAGAATTAAATAGTCCAAGAGAATTATCAGCCGAAGCTGAGAAGGAATTGGCTCTAGTAGAAAAGACAATTCGAGAAGCACATGTGGATCGTGTGGATCCAGAACTTAAATGCATTCTTGTCATATTCCCCTCGAGACATTCTCCAACAGGTATTTTGATGCAGAGGGAAGATATTATATTGGAATGGATATTCCTACCACGTAAACCGAATAAGAAATTAAAGACTTACATAGAAAAGATCTCGGATTTGATTCAAAAAGGTAAATTAAGACTCCGCCAGTTGACAGGAATGGACCCAGCAGAAATTGTAGTACCTTTAACTAATGAGGAAATTTCATCACTATGGAAAGATAATGAATACTGGCAGAGAGCCTGCAGTAACTTTTTGGGAGAGATTAACAACCACTATCCCAAAAGCAAGAGAATAGAATTCATAAAGAAGACTGAATGCATCCTTCCTCACATTGTACGACAAAAACCAATTTCTGGAGTCCTCACGTTCTATACTGATGCAAATAAATCAGGGAAAGCAGGATATAAATCAGGAGACTTAAGTAAAGTGGTACAAAGTCCATACAGCTCTGTACAAAAGGCAGAACTGTATGCCATTCTTATGGTACTGATGGACTTCACAGAACCCCTCAATATAGTCACTGACTCTCAATATGCAGAGAGAGTTGTTCTACATATTGAAACTGCTGAATTTATTCCTGATAATACAGAATTAACTTCATTATTCATACAATTGCAGGAAATCATCAGAAAAAGGGAACATCCTATATATATAACACATATCAGATCCCATACAGGTCTGCCAGGACCTCTAGCACAAGGTAATGATGAGATTGATCAGTTACTAATAGGTAATGTGCTAGAAGCCTCAGAATATCATAAAAAATACCATGTAAATACCAAAGGTTTGAAGAAGGATTTCTCCATCACTTGGCAACAGGCCAAGGATATTGTGAAAAAATGTCCTACTTGTTCCATCTATAACCAAACTCCATTACCTGCAGGGAGCAATCCAAAAGGTATGCAAAGAAATGAAATTTGGCAGATGGATGTGTTTCATTTTGCAGAATTTGGAAGATTAAAGTATGTACATCATACCATTGACACCTATTCAGGATTTCAATGGGCAACTCCTATGAGTTCTGAAAAGGCTGATTCTGTGATTACACACCTATTAGAAGTTATGGCCATCATGGGAATACCTGTACAAATTAAGACAGACAATGCCCCAGCATATGTCTCCAATAAAATGAGACAATTCTTTGCTTATTACAATATAAAGCATGTTACAGGTATACCACACAATCCCACAGGCCAAGCAGTCATAGAAAGATCCAATCGAACTTTAAAGGAGATGCTAAATAAACAGCAACAGGTAACAATGACTCCTAGAAATAGATTGCATAATGCTTTATTAACCTTGAATTTTCTCAATGCTGATGAGAAAGGAACAACAGCTGCGGAGAGACATTGGACGACAGACAAAACTCCTGAGCTAAACCAACCAGTTTATTTCAAGGATGTGCTGACCTCAGAATGGAAACCTGGATATGTTCTACGTTGGGGAAGGGGTTTTGCTTTTGTTTCTGCAGGAGAAGAAAAGCTATGGATACCAACAAAATTAATAAAAATTCGATTTGAACAGGAGAAACCCCTTGATGAGGAGAAATAAAAGATCATCCACCAATGTGACATCTCTACAAGTCGTAAGAAAAATTTAATAATCAAAGGTTGGGGTAGGGTTCTGTTTTTGTCTTTCCAGGATAATGGAAATACCCATCTTCCAGAAATCATAAGGCCTTGGATATCCAGATGTTTACAGCAGAAAGAAAGAATCTATTGGTACCAATCTACACAGGGTAAAAATCTCACTGTCTGACGTCTATATCTCTATCAATCTAGACAAGTTGTGGTTCCAATTCAATTATAAGCCAAGCTGGCTTTGGAGATGGAATGGGCTCACTCCTTCTCTAAACCCAAGCATATTGCTAAAAGAAAAGGTTGAGAGATTCTTCAGTCCCATATCAGAAGAGCCCTCTGATGTGGGACAGAAGGAAACCAATAAAAAGGAACCATTGTCTTCAAGATTCTAATTCTCTCCATGCTTACTCTTGATTTCTCAGAATCCTTTCTTACATGTTCTGTCCTCTTTAAATCCAAACTTTCCATTTTGATAACAAATAAGTTTTTCCAATAGCAATCTCTGAAGTCTCCAGAAAGAAGATGGGGCCCCAACAACTCTATCCAATCCAGAATGATGCCATGGTAATCATCATCATACTACACTTCTTGCCAGAATTTTAAACAATCTTACTCATTACTCTAAGACTTGCTGCGGAACCTACAGTTAGTCTAACTGAGATTTATAACTGAGCTCTCTCACAGTACCCAACAGGGATACCATCACCCCCTAAACAGCAGAAAGCAATTCTAAGAAAACGACGCCCCTTTTCCCTAAGGTTTCATATTTCTCAGGGTTATGGATGATGGTTATAGGGTTGGGGATGGAAGAAAATATTTGACTCAGTATTCTCAAAAAAAAAAAAAAAAAAAAAAAAGGAAAAGAAGAAATGGAATGGATAGGTATAAGATATTATGGTAGATTATTGTATATACTAGTAAACAAATTTAGTAAAATAGCAGCCTTAGATGATTTGCACTGTAATTTGCACTGTTATGGATCCCTCTATGTTGATACAAATGTATAAGATAATTTGTATATTGATACAAGTACAGAACTAAATTTGTTATAATGTACATATATTTCTACTCTTATTTGAAATATTTGTATATTGATGCAAATGTAAATTTATATCTGTCATACTTTATGTATGTTCTACTTCTGTTTAGGATATTCTGTATATTGATATATATTTAAGATTATTGTCATATTGCATATTGCACTATACATTCCTACCTCTGTTAAAGATATTTTGTGTATTGTCACAATTCTGAAGTCATTGTCCTTTACCGTACATTTGCTTATAGACTGTTTACCTTGTTTACATGAAGCCTTAGTCCTTAGGTTATTTAGATAGATAAGACTTATAGATTTATAGTCACCTATGCTTGTTATCTCTATAGTTACGTTAGTTAGGTTATCTAGATTTACAGATACATAGGTCGAATGGACAGGTAATCTTCAAACACTTCATAGACCTAGAGAATATGGCATTTAAATAACTTAGAATTCTGTTGACGTGAGACACAATTGCTCCTGGCAGCACCAATATGATCCCGAGAGAACGTTGGGCTTCTAAGACATTTCCATTTGGAAGTTTGTCTTCCTGGCACAAGATGGCCTACTGGGCAAAGAACTGCCCTTGCCTTGACTGCTGACAGTACGAATGCAATGCTGTCCTTTCTGGACAAGCGGGACACAAGGAAAGCGACCACTGTACTCTGCCAAGACAGGGTAAGATGGTCTTTCAGAATTCCTGCTTCTGAAAATGGTCTGTCAGATACTCCAGGCCTGTAGCCAATCTGAATGCACCAACAATGCTGAGAAACATTAGGTGACTGTCCAGGCTGTCAGCTGTCTCGGTCTACTCTTGCAAGATTCCCGAAAGTGCTTGCATCCATCTACCATTTCTCAGGTACCATTATATTCCTTCTCAGGTCTTTGATGGGATTGAAGACTAGCAGTTATAGTTACAAATTAGTATATATAATATCTTAGATAGAACATATTAAGTATTAGATTCAGGTTCTTTAGGATAGGACACCTTTTGGAATGATCTTTGTAACATGCCATTTACCTATGCTCTATATATCTCTGGATTTTAGTATGTGCTTCTTGCTTGATATTGTTTGCACTGATTATAGTCCCATCTTATCTAGGTCATTATCCTTCATTACTCCTGGACAATATTTGATAACCATTCCTTTGTATATAATCTTGTATTAAGTTAGAACCTTCTTATTTAGACAAAAAGGGGGAGATGTAGTGGGTAGCCACTCCAGCTTTGGTCTGGAAGTTCCAATACCCAATGAGGCTTCCGTACTATTACGCCTACAAGGCGGGGCCAAAGGAGGGCCTGAAGACCTGAGATTGGGATGCGCGGCGCTCTCTTGTTTCCTGGAGCTGGACGCGAGAGGTAGACCGAGGAAAGTTCTCCAGAGAACACCGCCGGACTGCGCTGCGTCTCTTCCAGAACCCATCATCTACCTATCCCTTCATTTGTGAGTTACGCCTTTAAATAAATCTCCTTTTAACTACGTGGAGTGGCCTTAGTAATTTCAGCAATAGGCCATATTCCAGCTTCATGATCCAGGAAATGGTCATAATCTCTGCAGCTGGAAGCCCTGGCCTCTGGAAACGACCCAGTGCTTAATTGAATGTTTTTCAAAGTTAAAGGAAAAAAATTTGCAACCCACAGAATGAACTACATTTAAATAAACCACAATATGCTTCAGAAGCAATGCTTATCCTTGCAACATGTGTTCCAACATTTTCTTTTATATCTCAGGTTTAAAATGAACTGTGCCACGTAGGAATATGCCTTTCACCTTCTTGATTCAATCATGTTTATTGGTCGTGTAAAAGTCAGAAGCGAATGTTAGTTGAGAACTTGCCTATGATTTTTCTCCTTTCCCCACATCATGATAAAATAATTTGAAACAAAAAGCAAACACATAAGGGCAAAATGGAGAAGTCTGTAATGTTCTCAAAGCTTAGTACATGGGCAAATAATGGCAACATCAGCAGAAGCTAACAGGCTGACAGTTCCCTGTTCTCAGGCACTCAGAAAGACCCTCAGAAGGGAGGTCTTGAGGTCCCTTAAAGAAGTGCTACTTAGTTCAAGCTAGACTCTTAATCTCAGCTGGAGCTCGGAAACTGCATTCGCTAACTCTCTGAATTTTCTACCTGGGCTAGAGGAGAGACACAAAGTAGGTTAGACTCTACCTAAAGAGGTCCCAAGAATCTCCCTATTTTGAGCTCCCTTTGCATTTAGACTTTACTACACCAGTAATTGCTATGCTTGGATAGGTCTCAGGTCTATTGATGGTCCTGGCTGATCTCTAACCAGAGCCAACATCCTCAGCTCAGCCATGGTGGCTGCACAGTTCTGAACAATCTTCCACTGATGACAGCTGACATTTGGGGCAGCCATGTGAGAGTCTCCCAGGTGGGCATAGCAACTACAGGGTCTTTAGACTCATTCCATAACCATTTGTTTCCTCTAGCATAGTGCTATTCAACCTTCCTATGCTGTGACCCTTTAATACAGTTCCTTATGTTGTGCTGTCATTCCCTCCACCATAGAATTATTACTTCTGGATGTATCACCATCCCTAACTTCTTCTACTATAGAGCTATAGTAATAAAAGCAGCTTGGTATTGGCATAAAAACTGACAAGCAGATCAATGGAATTGAATCAAAGATCCTGACAGAATTCCACACACCTATGTTTTTTTTTTTTTTTGACAAAAAATCCAAAATTATACAATGGAAAAAAAAAGCATTTTCAACCAATGGTGCTGGCATAACTGGATGTGGGCATGTAGATGAATGCAAATAGATCCATATCTATTGCCCTGCACAAAACTCAAGTCCAAGTGGATCAAAGACCTCAACATAAATCCAGCTACACTGAACCTGACAGAAGAGAAAGTGGGAAGTAGCCTTGAACACATTGGCACAGGAGACCACTTCCTGAATATAACACCAGTAGCACAGACACTGAAATCGACAATTAATAAATGCGCCTCCTGAAACTGAAAGACTTTTGTAAGTCAGAGGACACTGTCAATAAGACAAAACGACAGCCTACAGAATGGGAAATGATTTTTCACCAACTCCACATCTGACAGAGGGCTGATCTCCAAATTATGTAAAGATCTCAGGAAACTAGACATCAAAATACCAAATAATCCAGTTTAAAAAGGGGGTACAGATCTAAACAGAAAATTCTCAATAGAAGAATCTCAAATAGCCGAACATTTAAAGAATTGTTCAACATCCTTAGTCATCAGGGAAAAGCAAATCAAAATAACTCTGAGATACCATCTTACACTTGTCAGAATGGCTAAGATAGAAAAACAAGATGACAGCTGATGTTGGAGAGGATGTGTAGCAAGGGGAACAGTCCCCCACTACTGGTGGAAGTGAAAACTTGTACAGCCACTTTTGAAATCAATGTCAGTAGAAATTTCTGTCTTGCCAGCAACTCCCAAATAAACACATTGAAGCTTTTATTAATTATAAATGCTTGGCCAATATCTCAGGCTTGTTACTAGCTAACTCTTACCTTTAAATTAACCCATATTTCTTACCTATTCTTTGCTGTGTGGCTTGATACCTTTATTAGCATGGCACAAATATCTCCTGCTCCCTCTGCTTTTGGCTGGCAACTCCATTGTCTCTGTTCTTCTTCCTCCCAGCATTCTCAGCTTGGCCGTCCCACCTATACATCCTGCCTGGCTACCAGCCAATCAGCTCTTTATTAACCAATGAGAGCAACACATATTCACAGTGTACAGAAGGATTATTCCACAGCAAATCAATACGGTGGTTTCTCAGAAAATTGGAAATCAATCTACCTCAAGATCCAGCTATACCAATCTTGGGCATATTCCCAAAGAATGCTCAATCATACCACAAGGACACTTGCCCAACTATGTTTATAGCAGCATTATTCATAATAGCCAGAATCTGGAAGCAACTTAGATGTCCTTTAACCAAAGAATGGATAAGGAAAATGTGGTACATTTACACAATGGAGTACTACTCAGCTGTAAAAAACAATGACCCCATGAAATTTGCAGGCAAAAGGATAGAACTAGAAAAAATCATTCTGAGTGAGGTAACCCAGATCCAGAAAGACAACCATGGTATATACTCACTCAGAAGTGAATATTAGGAGTGAAATATAGGGTAACCAAGCTACAATCCACAGCCCCAGAGAGGCTAGACAACACGGAGAACCCAAAGAGGGATTTATGGATTTCCTGGGAAGGGGAAATAGAAGAGATCTCTTGGGTAAACTGGGGGTTGAGGTGGGGGTTAGGGTGGAGACGGAGAGTAATGAAAGAGAAATCTTGAAGGGGGTGCTATTTTGGGGTTAGGGAGAAACTTGGTGCCAGTGAAACCCCCAGGAATCCACAAGGATGACCCCAGCTAAGACTTCTAGCAATAGTGGAAAGGGTGCCTGAAGTGTCCATCTATTTTAATCAGATTGGTGACTACCCTAATTGCCATCAGGAAGCCTTTATACAGTAACTGATGGGAGCAGATGCAGAGGTCCACAGCGAATCACTTGGCTGAGCTCCAGGAGTCCTGCTGAAGAAAGGGAGGAGGGGGGCTGGAGACATGGCTCAGCAGTTAAGAGCACTGACTGCTCTTCCAAAGGACCCAGGTTCAATTCCCAGTTGTACGTTCCAGGGGACCTGACACCCTCACATAGACATGCATGCTGGCAAAACACTAATGTTCATAAAATAAAAATAAATAAAATGAAAAAAAAAAGAGTGTAGGAGCCAGGGGTGTCAAGGTCATGATGGGGGAACCCACAGAGACAGCTGACCTGAGCTCCTGCAAGCTCATGGACTCTGGACCAACCGTTAGGGAGCCTGCACGAGACCGACCTAGACCCTTTGCATGTGGGTGACAGTTCTGTAGCTTGGTCTGTTTGTAAGGCTTCTAGTAGTGAGATCAGGACCTGTCCCTGGTGTTTAGCTGGCTTTTGGGAACCTGTTCCCCATGCTGGATTACCTTGCCCAGCCTTGATGCAGGTAGAGGAGCTGGGTCCTGCGTCAACTTGATGTGCCATGCTTTGTTCAACCCGTGGGAGGCCTGCTTCTTTCTGAAGGGAGAAGGGGTAGATGGGAGGTAGGAGGAGGGAAAAGAAGGAGAGGAGGGAGGGGAAACTGTGGTCCTATGTAAAATAAATTTTAAAAGTTAATAAAATAAACAAACAAATAAATAAAAAATTCTGGAAGGATGCTCTGACAGCCTGACTGCGTCTTCCTCCATCACCTGAAGGTGGCTAATCTTTTGGATGTGTCTTTCCTGTCCTTTCATTTTCTTTTCAGGCTTTGTGGACTGTGGGGATCTTCATTTTGCTACACTGGAGACTTTTGATTCATCCAACTATATACAGTCTTCTTTGACTTGTTTTTTTTTTTTAAATATAATATTTTGTTTATGAGATCATCTCTGTTGCTGTGAGCAGCTGTATTCTTTTGTTTTGTGGCTGTTATATGGACACATACTTTTTTTTTTTTTACCCACTCTCTTTTGCTGAGCCATCCCAAATGTTTTCGTGTCTTTTTTAATTTTATTTTTTTAATCCATAAATAAAACCTGTATGAGCATTTTTGCATGCTTTCTGAAATGGATATGCACAAATAGTCTCAGATTCAAGAATGGAATTATTGGGTTGTAGTGTACGTACATGTTCAACCTTAAAAGATAAAGCTAAAATGTTTTTCAAAGACTTCTAAAAACAGAACAGTTTTTATGTCTCTACATTTTTGATAGCATTTCAAGTCAGTCTTAATTTTTCCTCCTATATTTCTGTCTATAAATAGATTACCATGCTGGCTACAACCTCTTAGCTTTCACATTCTGGGTTGTATATTATAAAGTACAGAGGTATGTGTAGACTATAAGAATATAGCTTCACAAATCTTTACTGAAGGAACATACAGGTCAAGAAACTGAGTTTTATAAGCATCCCACTAAGTGTTCCATGCTAATTCCCACTAAGTGTTCCATGTTAATTCACTCCACAGCTGGGAAGCTCTGCCTCCTAGCAGCATACATTAACCACATCTGTGTAGTTTCGATGTCTGTCTGCTCACTCACTCTACGGGTTTGAGACGCATGCACACTGTGGCATATGCCATTAATTGTAGCTGTGTGGTCGCTACACGAGTGTGTGGGTGCACGTGGGTCCGTGGGATGAAGACACAGAGGCATCTTAAGAATGAATCTAGCCTTTCATGGCTGCAGGGTGGTCCAGCCTCGAAGGACTGAAGCACTCAGTTTTATTTCTCTCCCATACGGTTTAGCCAGTTAATTTCCATATGTTCAAAACAACCTGAAAGGGGCTCCCAACAATACAATGCCAAGTGCAAATTCCTTGATTTGTCAGGTACCACCGTCGTTTCCTGAGTCAAGTTTTGCATAGGCCTTTGTATCCTTGGGAAACTCCAAGACAGGATTCCCACAGAGGGCAACAAGGGAAACAAAAGGTGTCTGCTAAAAAAAGACGGATTAGGGCTAGGTGCTACTCTCTGGAGCCAGACCAGGTACAGCTCAGCGGGAATGCCACTACAATTAATTTTGCATTCCTAGTGTCAATTTAACTATTCTGCTTCCTCTCTGTTTGATCACTCAGCAGATTTGGGGCAGATGTTCAGAACTGCTGCCCTAGGCAGTCCAAAAATTTGGCTTCTGTTGTCCAAATGGAAAACGCAGTGAGAGGTGAGAGATAGAGCTGAAGAAATTAGAAGTCAGAAAGACAATGGACCATACTAAGAAGGAACAAGATAATAGTGCCTCATCCAATCAGTTGAAGTTTTGAATAGAACATGCACTGATCTTCTTCGAGTGACTTTTCTAGCAATTGTTAGCTGTACCAGTTTTTGGCTCTCCTTGATGTTCAGCTTGCTGGCCCTTACTGAAGAATTTGAACTGCGAGCCTTTCTGTTTCCATGATGCAACCCTTTATGGTAAATCTCTTTGTATAAATATATAAATCTCTCTGCATCAGTCTGTGCATCTCATCTATACACATTTGTCCTATCAGCTCTGATTCTCTGAAGAAGTCTGACTTACTGAGACTTTGGTGGTTCTGAGGTGACTTGAATTTGCTCCCTAATTTGATTTGATCAGAGCTACTAATGGCCCTATTTCCATTAAATAAATGGAGCACTGCTGGTCCATAGCATGATCAGACAAGGTATGGTATTTTAAAACCTTTTCCCTTAACAAATATAATATTATATGATTTTTTTCTGAACATTAGATGATGGCCCTGGAGTGAGGAGGGAAATGAATGAACTCTGGGATTTGAATTTCATACCTGACTGCTTCTTCAGTAACTAGGTTTGTCCTGAAAGAGGCCCCTACCTTCCAAAACTACAGGGCTTGGGTGGTTAAAAACTAACCTGAAAATCTCATCCCTCGTGTGACTGAATTACAGTGTAGCTTGAATTTCCAGGCTTGAAAGTTGTGTACTATTAAAATGAAGGCATCGTTTGCAAAGGAATGAGTGAACAGTACGAAGACACTTGTGTTTCGTGTCAATCAATTCCAACAAAGGATAGAGAAGGATTCTAATAATTAAGAAAGGGGGCTGGTGAAATGGCTCATTGGTTGGGAGTGTGTACTGATCCTTCAGAGGACCTGAATTTGGTTTCCAGAATGCACAATGAGTAGTTAGATCACAACCTCCTACAACTCCAGCTTCGGGGAGGTCCAGTGACCTCCACAGGCATTGCAGTCACATGCACAAACACACTCTCACACTCATATACTCATTAATTAAAAACAATAAGTCCCCCAAACCATCAAGACAATATGATGATCTATTTGTGGTTATTAGTCATTTTCTTCCCCAACCCCATGGGCTCATGGATAAAGTGGCCATGGATACAGGGATGGAGTTTATGCATGGGCTCAGAAATATACTTCTGCTCCCCAAGACTGACCTATATACAGTCCCTGCTGAGTACTCTCTCTGTGCTGAATCCCAATATAGTCCCATTTCCTTAGATGATCAATTAGCTACCTGGTGGCAGGTTAATTATATGGAAAAAAATGTTAGTTTGTTCTTGAAAGAAAAATTATTTGGTTACATATTTGCCCTGCCAACAGTTCTGCTAAAGCCCCACCCTCTGTGAATTAACAGGACACCTTGTCCCCTATCATGGTGTTCCATGTAGTATTGCTTTGATCAAGAACCCACTTTACAGCCAATGAAGAAAGGAAGAAAGTCAATGAGCCCATGTTTCCAATATCACCGATCTTACTATGTTCCTCGCCATGTTGAAGCAGTTGGGCTTGACTGAAAAGTAGAATTTTAATGACTCAATTAAGTGGTGGACGATATAGTTCAGAGTAGAGTATTGCCGAGCATGCGCAAGGCCCTGGGTTAAAAGAAAAGGGGATTAAATACCATTAAGGTGGAAATACCTTATAAGGGCAGGAAAAATTTCTCTGGGAAGGTGCATATGCTCTGAATCAGCATGCTGCATATGCTGCAGTTTCTCTCATCATATGATTCACGGGTCAAGGAGTCAAAGGGTAGAGGGAATATCACCCAAGGAGTCCAAGGGTAGAAGAAATATCACCCAGGAGTCAAAGGGTAGACCAATCACCATCTGAGGAATCAAAGGGAAGACCAATCACCATCTGAGGAATTAAAGGGAAGACCAATCACTATCTAAGGATTTTGCATCCTCTTTTAGAGAAGCATCGGTGCCCTGCTGCTTGCACATGGGAATAGCTGTGTCATGTTTGGTAGAATCATGATGTTATGAGGGATCAGCATGGTTGGTGGCAATGGCTACAGATGCTGAGGTGACAAGGAGTGAATGATGACCCTGACTCCATCTCCTTCCCCTTCTCCTCTGCTGCTGCCAGGATTCACTAACTTATTCATGCTAGCCTCAAACCCAGTAGCCCAGACAAGCTTTGAATTTATGATCCTCCAGCTTCAGCCTCCCACGTAGCTGGGAGCACAGGCCCATCCCATCAGATTTAGCTGTTTGGCCGACATTAATAACATTTCAAGTGGAGAACGTTGAGTAGACAGATTGCTCTCTGTAGTGAATGCGGCAGGTCCCTCCAAAGAGTTCAAAGCCTGAATAAGACAATAGCCTCTTCTCTGCTGAGCAACAGCCCTTCTCCAGGAGGCAGCTTCTGTATTCCATCTCCACTCTTAGCTCTTGAGTCTCTACTCCTGGCCCTTATCCTAGAACTGCATTGTCAACCTACCTCAGTAGCTGGTCTTTAGACTCAAGCTTGTCTTTTCTGAATCCCCAGCACATGTTGACCCACACTAAACCAAGTCCACATTTAAAACTCTCTCTCTCTTTTTCTCTCTCTTTCTCTCTCTCCCTCCCCTTGATTGCTGTTTCCAGCTACCCTAATGCATTCATTTTCTAGATCTTTCTTATATTTTTATTTCATATAACCTCAATTTGCAGAGTGATGGAGGATGAAAGTTTCTTTGTAAAATAACAGTGGCTCTAGAAGACAAGAGCAGAGGGCAAAATGCGTAGAGGTAAGGCAGCCATGGGTGTCCATGTGTATAGAGAAACCAGGAAGTTGATGATGAGATGCTCCCAACACTGAACTTAGTTCCTGTTCTTCATCTTGGAAATTGCAAACATGGGGACAACTTGGAAAGAATCCCAAAGGAAGTTTGTCATCTAGAAGAGTATTGTGGCTTCTCCTGTTGTGTTTTAGTAAAGAACTCCTTGCTTTGTAAGCTCACCTTTAAGCTAGAGATAGATAGTTCCTCTTAGGGCAGTATCTACAGTGCATCAGGGCCCAGGTCCACACATGCGCTTCAAAAACTTGACTTCTTTCTGAACAGCAAGTTCAGGGATATTCATCCTTAGGGAACTGGGGAAGAAAATGTTTCATTACTGAATTTCTAAATGTAAGACTCCACCAGTGTGTGGCCTATTTGAATCTCTACAGGTACGTGAGTCTATATTCTGGTGTCCATCTTTTACAGATTCAGGCAAGTTCTCTCTCTTTTCTCAGTTTGCTTGAAGCAAGGCTGCAGCTACTATGTCCTTTTCCCATCAGAACTTGTCTACCGCCTCAGAGCTATGGGGGCACATCTGTAATGCCATCACTTAAGATGCCAAGGATAGAGGATCACATGAGTGAGGTCAGCATGGGCTATACAATCAGACCTTGTCAAAACAAAACCAAAAATAGACCTAATTTATCTGGGAAAAGTGTCTCACTGTGATTACCTCTAGCCACCCTGGTTGATTAAATGTCTTGTCTTTCAGGGTACCTGAAGGATTCTGCTGACCCCATTTTTTTCTTCTATAGCTTATTAGTGTCAGAAATTTCCATCATGATGATTGCTCTTCAGGGGTTTGGGGTGATGGTTCGGTCAGTAAAAGCAATTACCGCTCAAGCATGAAGACCCAAGTTCAGATCCCCTGCACTCATTTAAAGCTGGGCCTAGTGACATATGTCTGTAACCCTAGTGCTGGGTCATGGTCAAGTGGATCCCTAGACCTCATTGGCCAGTCAGTCTAGGCAATTCATGTCTGGATTGGTGAGAGATTCTGTCTCTAATAATGTAGAGGGTGATAGGGGAAGGTCCCCAAGGCCTCCATAAGCATGTACATGTGTGTGTACACTTGTGTATGCACACACAGGCAATGCAAATACATACACATAGATCACATACAATAGGAAGGAAGGAAGGAAGGAAGGAAGGAAGGAAGGAAGGAAGGAACTAAGGAAGGAAGGAAGGAAGGAAGGAGAAAGGAAAAGGCTGGGAATGTAGGTCACTGGTAAAACTCACATGTTCAACTGAAGTCCCTAGATTTAATCCCTCACACCACAAAACAAAAACAAGCCACCTCCCCAAAAGCCAACCAAACCAAACCCCAACAACAACAACCAAAAATACAAGGTGAGTGATCAAGGCATGACTAACATCTTAGATATAAGTGGTGTTCATCACATTCAACCTGTTTATACAGTTTATACAGTTCTGCAATTCAGTTGGTTAGGGACCAATAAAGGCTGCTGAGGAGAGGAGTGAGGACCATCAGAACATTTAAAGATGGAGCTTGTCCAGGGAAGAAGGAAATAGGGATACTCACAGGAAAAACTCAGGGGCAGCAGGACTACTGTGAACACTCAGACCCTTAGTGGGTTTTCTGTTAGGCAAGAGGGTCAAAAATGGTGGAAATGAAGTCTGACTCTGGTTCTAGAAAAAAAAAGTATTACCTCCCCCATTAGAGTTAGAAGCATTTTATTTTTATTTTTTATATTTTATTTAAAACAATTTTTAAATTTAAATTATCTTGATCATTTTCTTCCTTTCCCCCAAGTTCTTCCAGACCTTCTCCCCCTTTCTACTCACTGTTGCTGGAGAGCTTCTCTCCAGCTCCCAAGTCCCGCCAGTCTCCAGCTCCCAGGCTGAACCCATTCATAAAATAAACACACAGACACTTACATTATTTAAACTGCTTGGCCATTAGCTCAGGCCTATCATTGTCTAGCTTTGATTCTTATATTTAGCCCATTTCTATTAATCTCTACTTTGCCACGTGGCTTGTGGCTTACCGGTACTTTACATCTTTCTTCTCCTCTCGGTGGCTCCAGCCAGTCTCCCTTTCACCTTCCTGTTTCCTCTCTTCTCTTCTCTGTTAGTCCCGCCTATACTTCCTGTCTGGCTACCGGCCAATCAGTGCTTTATTGATACAGAGTGATATCCACAGCACTTCCCCTTTTTTTTCTTTTTCAAAAAGGAAGGTTTTAACTTTAACATAGTAAAATTACATATAACAAAACAATTATCGAGCAAGAATTATAGTTACAATATTAAAGAAGATATCCTATCTATCTTATATTTATGAGTTTAAGGTTTTATATCTAACTTATCTTTTATCATAACTGAGGAAATTACAACTATCTAGTCTTCAACCACATCAAAGACCTCAGAAGGATATAATACTACCTGAGAAATGGAGAAGATGTAAGCAACTTTCGGGAGTCTTGCAGGGTAGACAGAGACAGCTGACAGCCTGGACAGTCATTCAAAGTTCTCTTGTAAAGTTGGGGCATCTGTTTTTAGCTCACAGGCCTAGAGTCTCTCAATCATTTTTTTTTTTTTTGTGTCCTGTAGAATGTCTGGCAGTTTCCTCTGCAAAGCAGGAACCTGAAGGACCATTTTGTCAAGCAAAGTTCAGTGGTTACCTTTCTATGGGTCCTGCATGTCCAGTCGATCAAGATTGAAGACTAGCAGTTATAGTTACAAATTAGTATATATAATATCTTAGATAGAACATATTAAGTATTAGATTCAGGTTCTTTAGGATAGGACACCTTTTGGAATGATCTTTGTAACATGCCATTTACCTATGCTCTATATATCTCTGGATTTTAGTATGTGCTTCTTGCTTGATATTGTTTGCACTGATTGTAGTCCCATCTTATCTAGGTCATTATCCTTCATTACTCCTGGACAATATTTGATAACCATTCCTTTGTATATAATCTTGTATTAAGTTAGAACCTTCTTATTTAGACAAAAAGGGGGAGATGTAGTGGGTAGCCACTCCAGCTTTGGTCTGGAAGTTCCAACACCCAATGAGGCTTCCGTAACTATCACGCCTACAAGGCGGGGCCAAGGGAGGGCCTGAAGACCTGAGATCGGGATACGCCCGCTCTCTTGTTTCCTGGACCTGGACGCGAGAGGTAGACCGAGGAAAGTTCTCCAGAGAACACCGCTGGACTGCGCTGTGTCTCTTCCAGAACCCATCATCTACCTATCCCTTCATTTGTGAGTTACGCCTTTAAATAAATCTCCTTTTAACTACGTGGAGTGGCCTTAGTAATTTCACCAATAACTCACCCTCAAAAAAACAATAAAAAATCCAATATGACAATACCGACAATACCCTCCAAACCAAGAAAACAAAATAAAATCATGCCCCCAAAGGGGAGGGGGGACCAAACTATAACCAAATAAACACACACACACAAAAACACTGCAGAGTCCATTATGTGTTAGTCAACCACTCCTGAACATGAAGTCTGCCTATCCTGGGGTGGTTGATCTATCCATTTTCTTTCTTTTGGAGAAAAGTGATTTTTCCGTCTTCTGGCAGGCATAAGTGACAGTTCAGTTGTTAACCTTTACCTAGTGGCTAGGTGTCCTGGAATCAGTAATGGGGATTAGCTGAAAATTAGAGACCTTCCTTATGAAAAACCTTACGCTGTCTAGGGAAGAGAGCAGGGATGTGAGGTGGTATGGACATTGCTGTCGAAGCTAGGGAACGGTTCTTCTGCAGAAGGTAGCGTTAGAGACTTTGGAGACAGATTAGAAGTGGGGGAAAAAAAAGCAAAATTGCAGAGGGAGACAGAGCGCTGCTAATATGCCGACAGCTAGCTGTATTTTTAAGGGCATGAATGAGCAATATGATAGGAGAGCGCCAGAGCGAGTGAGCCGCAGTCTAGAGAGCCTGAGGAACTCAGGCAGGCTCACAACGGTCCAGATTCCTCAGGTATCTGTACAAATATAAATCTTAGAAGTGATGCGGTCAATGAACGGAAGGCCAGACGTGACATATGGTCTTTTGAGCAAATACAAACGCGACGGAGTGCTTGGTCATTATCAGCCAGCACAAAAATAATACACGTATCTATTTGATGTCTTCTGTTTCCAGCTTGCGTAGTTCTCTGGTGATGGAAGCAGAACATTGCGGTGAGGGCCACACCTGAAACCCCCTTTTTCTGGCTGATACGGCTTCTTGGTGAGTTAATCAAATCCACCAATAAAAAACAACAGGTTCAGTACAGGAACAAGTGTCTCCAATCTGTCACAGTTAATGCTAGTTTGCTGATGCAGCCCACTTCTTTTTTTATATTATTTATATTTTTATTTATTTATTTATTTATCTTGTTTTTTCAAGACAGAGTTTCTCTGTATATCTTTGCGCCTTTCCTGGAGCTCACTTTGTAGTCCAGGCTGGCCTCGAACTCACAGAGATCCGCCTGCCTCTACCTCCCGTGTGCTGGGATTAAAGGCGTGCGCCACTGGCGCCCGGCCTCAGCCCACTTCTTCGTTGGTGTTTGTGTGCCTTTGGTTTATGCTGTCGGCGATCAGTACTAATAAAATTTCTTGTTAGTTCAGAAACACATTCTACTCCTCTTAATTTGGAACCCCAAACATTGGTTACAGCTATGACATTTCTGCATATCCTCATATTTAGTGACGCAAGACAATGACCCTTGATAGTAGACTTCTTTAATGGATGCTTTTGGCCCTAGTGAGCCAAACCACAGAGCTAGCTGCCTTAAAATGGGACTACAAAGACCTGACCAAAACAAGAGATTCTGGAAGAGTTAAAATTGTCATCTCCAACTTTACCACATGACAAATACTGGAAATGTTCTCTGTAAATTTTGACGGCAAGCTCAGGGAGTAGTTTGAACTCAGTTGCATAGAGAATCAGTAAATCAGATGTAGAAATAAGTTTGAATTAGAAAGTTAGAGCCAGATGTGGTGGTGCATGCCTCGAATTCCAGTTTCCAGGAAGTAGAAGCAGAAGACCAGAGTTCAAGGCCAGTATTGACTACACAGTGAGTTAGAGGTCAGTCTTAATAAAAACAAAACAAAAACAAAACTGAGACAGTTAGGAAGACCTTGGGAGACAATTTGGCACAGTCCTCTGGTCTTATGAAGATATGGTATGAATATTTATACTTGGAGTTCAAGAGAGTGAGGTCTGAGGCCACCCAGCTAGTTAATGGCCAAGGGAGGATTAAATCCCGTGTTCTCATCTTTGGTACATGTTATCTACAGCTAATAAAAAAGTGAAAAACATGTTTATGATATCTTAGAAAAGCAGACACGGAGCCTCAATGTAGTAAATGAGGCATTCAAAAGGGAGATTCAAAAGAATAGCTTTTCATTTGTATTTATCTTTTGAATTTTCTTTATATTATCTCACCTCACTACACACACACCTTCAAGAAGTCTGTGGAGTTCTTCCCGATTCAAACCGTTTAGCTATTATGTTTTCTATTAAACCACATTACCACTGAAGGTTCACTGGGATTGTTGAGAGAAAACATGATTTCCTTCTTTTGAAGCACTAGTGTGTTTAGTTAATATTCCATTATCCATTATGTGTTTTGATGCATCACTGTTGTTAAATAGGATGGAAGACTTAAGAATCAAGTGACAAGTCCTGCTTTCTATTGTTAGCAAGAAATCCCCCCATCTGTCTGTCTCTCTTTCTGTCTGTCTCTCTTTATGTCTGTCTGTCTCTGTCTCTCATTTTTAATGTTTCTGAGAAAAAGTCTTGTATAGCCAGGATGGTCTTAAGCATGTGAAACAGTTGATGCTGGCTTTGAACTCCCGATCCTCCTGCCTCAGTCTCCCCAGCACTAGGATTACAGGTGTGTGCCGCCACTCCTGGCATTTATCCCTTGTTTTAAATGAAATTTGATACACTAATCAAAATAAGATGGGATGCCATTCCTCATTTTAAAATGCATTTCCTGTGATCCTTTGTTTTTGAAAGCTTGGGAAATGAGATGGGCTTTGGAGAGAACTTTATGTAAGACTCACTGTGAACACAGCAAGATAAGATAATGTGTCAAATTTTATCTTTATAACTCAAAAGATCAGAGAAGACCACATATTATAAGATTAACCAGTCATAAAATGACCTGAACAATAATAATCTATGCACTGCAGGATTTAGAACAACTTCAGAGTGCATCCGTTTGTCTTACATAAGATTATAACGGGTTTGTGGGATCTCAGTGAAATGAGGAAACATGCATCTGATTCTGGAAATGTTTCTGAATTTCCAGTCGCAAATAAAGGAGTTATATAATTTTAGGCAATTGAAGGAGATGAACATTAATGGAAATTCTGATAAATTTAATGGGGTACCTCCACTAACACCCCATTAAAGGTATATCTTGTCTCTACAAGATGCCTTCGATACTAGATAATGATCTGGGTAAAAGATTGCTTCTCTTCGAATGACTTCATTTTTAAGAATCTTCTCCCAGTCTGAAGAGTGTGTTTCTTCATGTAGTAAAGCACAGCAAATCAGAATTCCCAAGAGACTTCTCTGACATTAGCTTGGTGGTTGCTTTTAGTCCAGTGTTTACATTCAGTTTCAGAAACATTTCTTTGACTTTTTACATGTCATTTTCCCTAGAGGCATTTCTCTTGAAACATCTCATCATGATGAGTTAGGTTGGGTTTTGTTTTACCTACTGTGTGGTTAGAAAAAAAAGGCCTGTTTTTCTGTCAAATGGAGGTGAGCTCATTTGTTAGGGCCGATTGTATGTACATTATAGTGTTTTCTTCTTCATACAAAGATATTTGTATAATAATCAGTGTCATTCAGACTGAGAACATGGGGTCAGAGGCTAACCTACTACATGTGCACCAATGTATAGAGCAGAGATTCTCAACTGTGGGTCACGACCCCATTGAGAGTCAAATGACTCTTTCACAGGGGTCACCTAAGAATATCAGAAAATAAATATGTACCTTATAATTCATAACAGTAGCAAAATTACAGCTATGAAGTATAATAGCTTCAACAAAACTAACTTTATGGTTGGTGGTCAGCACAACATGAAGAACTGTATTAAAGGGTCACAGCTGGGCAGTGGTGGTGCACACCTTTAATCCCAGCACTTGAGAGGCAGAGCCAGGCGGATCTCTGTGAGTTCAAGGCCAGCCTGGTCTACAGAGCGAGATCCAGGACAGGCACCAAAACTACACAGAGAAATCCTGTCTCGGAAAAACCAAAAAAAAAAAAAAAAAGGAAGGTTGAGAATTGCTGGTCTAGAACACGTGCTTTGGATCTTTTCAATGATTGTTTTATAACTGAACATCCACAACATTCCAGTGCCCCAAACTGCATCTGTATTTTAGTTTCCATTCATACAAAGAGAATGCAGAGGATGTTGAATGTTGTGGATATGAAGATTCAGGATAGCTGAATCAGAGACAAACAGATGAGTCAGTACTAGGTCAGAGCTGACTGCCATGGTGAATCCAGAGAGCCAGGGATACGGGTCTGTTCCGCACACATTTTAGAAGCACATATTAGCTACTCTTCTCCAGGTTGTGACAGATGTGCCTCCTAAAGCTGCATTAGGAAGGGAGACATTATTCTGTCACAGTTTAAGGATGCTCTTGGCCTTGGTAGGAAGACGGCTTCACCTACCACAACAGGAGTTGTGAGCAGCATCTGAGACTCTGAACCTTGTGTCCCCAGTCAGAAAGCACAGAGTTGAATGTTGGGACACAGCTCAAGGTGTTAAATGTGACTGTTTTCAGATTTGTGCTACATCATTTTCAGACAATATGTGATATTTACTGCAACTGTCCCCGATTTTGAATCTTCATCAACAAAAAATTTCAGCAATGTAGTAATATTGTAAAATGTTTACTTTAAACATTTTCTTTTTGAGTTTTACAAAAAGCTATGATAGATTATTATAATGAAAAAATTTAAACAGGTAACAAATGTGAAAAAAATCTAATAGTTTTTGATTATGTATGAAAAAGGAAAAAAAATTTAATAGTGCATTCAATATGGATTTTGAATTCTTATATCTAATATTTTGACTTGACTATGTAAATATTTTATTTCTCTCAAATCTCTCAAATATACAGTATGAATGTAATATATATATATATATATATATTTATATATATATCCTGAAGAAAGAATGCTTAAGAGTATTGGTGTGGAAATGGAGCTGATAGCCATGGAGAAGCCCACTATTACATTGCTGTGTTTGTAGGCTATCAGGAACTCTGAATGGCAGTCACAGTGGTGCAGGCAGATAGGACAGGCTAGAGAGACAGAGGCAGGCGGTCAAGGACACTAAACAAACCGTTCAGAGTTTATTCTCACTTGATTTAAAGCATGGGCTCTTTTGTAAAATATACGACTTTCAAGACCTCTGCTCGGACAAAAGTTATTTTATCATGATTGTAATTATATAATTAAGATAATTTATGAGATATACATTTTAATGAAACCTTTAGCCTTAAGGGCCTTTCAGTGTGGTGTTTTTATGGGGTTCCTGAATGTGTGAATGAGTGGGTCTCTGATTCTTGTGTCTTCTATTGGACTCTTTTCCTATTGCTTTTGTCTTGTGCAACTCTAGTGTGTGAACTTTTGTCTTACCTCATTATATTATATTTTATTATTATCCCTTAGAAGCCTGTTTGTTTTCTAATGATAAACAAGGGATCTGGATGGGAGGGACATGGGGAGGAACTGGGAACAGCAGAGGGAAACCATAATCGGGATGCATCATGTTAGAAAAAGTATCTATTTTCAGTAAAAGGAAAGAAAAAAGAAGAAATGTAAATGAAAGCACAAAATATTAAAATATAAAATTATGCAGCCAATAATATTCCCATTACCATGTTCTAGCTAACAGGATGCTAAAATTAAAAACAGAACAACATGATACATTGGGCCCTTTAGTTTTTATCTTTAAATTTTTATTTTCCATTGTGAACCCTCTCATCCCTTTTAGTAATATAAGAAGCCCAGTCAAGACAAGAGCGTAGAAGAGCTCATGAAGAGAGTTCATTCTAGTGTGTTCTCTGTGTTAAATACTGTGTTAAAACCAATTATCGTCAAAGCACGAGCTAATTCTAAAATAACTACAAAAATGACAACAGCTGAAATTGCATCTAAACCTCTTTGTCTGGCTCCCAATGTATCCTTCCTAATAGGCACTTTAGTGCACAGAACTTCATGTACAGCGCTTACCACATGGGGCACCATGGACACCTCCTTGTTGAATCACCCACTTACTTTAATCACAGACCGAGCTATGCTTGGCTTATCATCAAATGCCGTTTTGTTTTGCGTGGGCTCACACCCATTCATTTATTTACTTCGCTTATGTTTTGATAACTTTGCTGCTGAAAAAGGGCATGTGTAATTACTAACTTTCTTGTAGTTAGAAATGAAGCATGACCAAGTGAAAGCTTTATAAGGACCTGGTTGGTTGTATTGAGTATTGGATTTGGTAGCAATAAGTCCTTAAAACCTAGTGTTCGATGGAATTTCATAGTAAATTAGCATATGCTTTTAAAAATAAAATATTTAAAGAAACAATAATTAATTGCATGTGATTTAATTAAATTCATCTGAAAGGGAATTGAAACTTTATAGTTTCAAAGCTTTTCAAGATATTTCGTCAAGTCTTAGGGATCATAATGGAATGAAAGGAGAAATCAATAGCAAGGGAAACTAGCCAAATACAATGAGATAGAACCACACATTCTCTAATGACTCGTGAGTCATAGAATAAACCAGGGAGAAATCGAAGGGAAATAAAAGCACAACGCGCCAGTGTCTTTGGGACAGGGCTAAGGCAGACCCAACAGGAAGGTTGATGGCTATGAGTATTCACCTTAAAAAAAAGTCAGACCTCAAATGAATAAACAATGATACACCCCAAGGTCTCAGGGGAACAAAAACAAGCCATACCCCCCAATCAGTAGAAAAAGAAGAACACTAAATATCAGAGAAGAAATTAAGGAATAGCTACTAAAAGAACAATAGAATCATAGAATCAGACAAACTAGCACTTGGTTCTTTGAAAAAAAATAAGCAAGACTGACAAATGCCTGTTCAAACTAACCCCTCAGAACAAGACTCAAATTACTGAAACTGGAGATATAGAGGGGAAAGTCTAGTGAAATAACAAGGGTTGTTAGGACCTGTTATGAAAACCCATATTCCAAAAAACCTGGTAAATATAGAAGAAATTCATCTATCTATCTATCTATCTATCTATCTATCTATCTATCATCTATCTATCTACCTATCTTCCCATTTTTCTATCATCTCTATCTACATATTTATCAACTACCCAAATTAGTGAAGAGCACATAATCAAAGAGAGTCAGATTCCATAGAAGAGAAAACATTATTTCTCTTTCTACTCTACCTTTGCACTCTTTGGGATTTCCTGTTTCCTTTAACTTCATTTCTACCCTGCTCCACAATCCTACTATTATATCATTGTGTGTGTGACATAAATATATATAGTGATATATATTAATATATATACATCACATATATATGGCACACATGTATATCACACACATATGTGATCTAGATTCCACATATGAAATAATTAAACAATTAAATAATTAAGAATTAAAGATGTTGAAGCCATAATAAGATGTCTCCTAACATTTATCCTTATACCCACAGATGAGTGCAGTCTTCACCCACAAACAATCAAAAATGCAGAGTTGTGGAGCCCAGTCCCAATGGATTCTTTTACAAAACAATTCTGCACTTAAGGCTCAGGAAACACTGCAAAAGAGAGGCAGAAGGATTGCAAGAGCCAGAGGATCAGGGGGTTTGCTGCAGCATTGTGTCTCCTAGTCATGTCAGAAGCTACGTTCATAAGGTCTTATCTACATGACTGACCAAACATGAGCTGAACAAGGATGACACCAACGGGTGTGACAACATGAATGGGGAAAGCTCAAAAGGCCTCAACCCTACACAAAGAACTACAGGCAAATGAGGAACACTGGGAGTGGGAAAATTAGTCTTCTGCAGAAAAGAGCACATCAAATGGCTTTTCAGTAGCGAAGGGTCAGCCTTAAAGTGTAGTATACATACACGTATACTATATTATATGGGATGAGCAGGTTATATTTTGGAATACATATACATAAACATATGCAAGTGTGATAACAATGAAAGAAAGGCCATGAATTTGAAAGAGAGCAAAGAGAGGTATATGAGAGGGTTTGGAGGAAGGAAAGAGAACTTGAAAAAGGCTGTAATATATGTTTCCCAAACCAACCAACCAACCAACCAACCAACCAAAACAAATGAAAACAAAAACCATGACAAAACCAAAACCAAAACCCAGAAGCAGAAAAATCCACAGCTGAATTCTACCAAGTCCTTAAAACACAGATGCTCCCCAACATGTTCCATGAAATAGAAAGGGAAGGAACATTTCCAAATGCATTCTATAGAGTCAGAATTACCCTGATGCCAGAAGTGAATAAGAGCACAACAAATAAAACTGTAGGTTAATTTCCCTTATTAACATATAGACAGAAATTCTTTTAAAAATTTAATCTTTTCCCTTTTTATTAAAAATAAATTCTTTTAGTATACAATATATCCTGATTACAGTTTCCCTTTCCTCTACTTCTCCTAGTCCTCCCTATTTCTTCTCTCATCCAGATCTACTCCCCTTCTGTCTCTCATTAGAAAAGAACAGGCTTATAAGAGATAGTAACAAAATATGACAAAGTAGAATATAATAAGGGAAAACAAAAACCATCACATCAGAGTTGGACAAAGCAATCCAACAGAAGGAAAAGATTCTCCAAGGGAATTCTTAGTAAGATTCTTGCACACAGACATCAAGGACACACTAACAAGATCATGCACCATGACCAAACTCTAGAAACGCCAGGATGGCTCAACAGATAGGAATCAATAAAAGTCGTACATCCCATAAAGAGCCTTCAGGCAAGGGATCACAGGTGCATCTCAAGAGATACAAAAATGTCCTTTGACAAAGTTTAACATTCCTTTACGATAAAAACAGGAGTCTAGTAATAAAGGGAGGATACCTCAGTATAATGAGCACTATAAATGATAAAATCAATACTCAATGTTGCATTAAAGAAGAATTGGAATTAATTTCTCTACAATGAGGAATAACACAAAGGGTTCCCCCTTTTTCTACTCACATTCAACATATTACTTGATAGCTTAGAGCAGTGGTTCTCAAGCTGTGGGTTGCGACCCCTTTGGGGGTCAAAAAACCCTTTCACAGGGGTCACATATCAGATATTCCACATATCAGATATTTACATTATAATTCATAACAGTAGCAAAGTTACAGTAGCAATGAAATAATTTTAAAGTTAGGGGGTCACCACAGCATGAGGAACTGCATTAAAGGGTCACAGAATTAGGAAGGTTGAGAACCACTGCCTTAGAGCACTATGCCAAGAAAAGAATTGAAATGGATAGAAACAGGAAGAGAAGAAGCCAAAGTACTCTTGTCTAGAGACAAAATGATCCTGTACTTTAAAGACTAAAATAAGGGCTAGAGAGGTGGTTCACTTTAAAGACTAAAATAAGGGCTAGAGAGGTGGTTCAGTAGTTAAGAGAAAGTACTGTTTTTCCACAGACCTGAGCTCAATTCCAGCTACCCACAACTACCTGTAACTCTAGTTCCAGGGGAGTCAAACACTTCTAGTCTCTAAGAGCACCTGCACTCACGTGCATATACCCTCCCTTCTCCACATAACTTAACATAATAAAAATAAATTTAAAAACACCCTGCTAGGAAGCCATCAGATCTCACAAACACTTTTAGCAAGGGAGCAGAGTATAAGACCAACATAAAAAAATCAGCAGCTTTTCTGTGTACAAATAAAAAAAATTTCAAAGAAAGAAATCAAGGGAAATCCCCTTCCCAGTAATTAAAAAATGTCTGTTAATAAATGTGAATTAAATAAATAAAATAATAATAATAAATTTTAAAAAGCCAAAGATGTGAAAGACCTCTACAACTGTAGACAAGGAAGAAAGAAACTGAGGAAGACAAAGAAAAGTGGAAGACCTGCTGAGCTCGTGGGAGACCTGCTGGGCCTGTGTGAGACCCGCTAAGCCCATGGGAGATGTGCTGAGCTCATAGAGGACCTGCTGAACTCATGGGAGATCTGCTGAGCTCATGGGAGACTTGCTGGGCCTGTGTGAGACCCGCTGAGCCCATGGAAGACGTGCTGAGCTCATGGAGGACCTGCTGAGCTCATGGGAGACGTGCTGAGCCCATTGGAAGACCTGTGAGCTCATGGATAACCTATCCATGGGCAGAAGACACTATATTATGAAAATGGCTGTTACTAAAAGCAATCTATTGATTCAGAGCTGGAAAAAAATACTGCTGAAATTCACATAGTGGCATGAAGACCCTGGCTAGCCATACAATCCTAAGCAAAGAGTACTGCTTGAGGATTTACAGTATGTGATTTCACATTATAGAGTAGCTGTAATGAACAGAGCCTGGCACAGGAAGAAGCTGGAGGAAATGGAACAGAATGGAGGACTCAGAAACAAGCTCACACAGCTACACTCACCAGATACCTGATGAAGGTATCAATGTCCATTGAAACAAAGACAGCCTATTGAACAAATGGTGTTCAGAAAACTGATGTCCCATGTAAAGGAATGTCATTAGAGCTGTTCCTTACTAATTCCTTTCAAATTAATCAAAGACCTTAATATAAGTACCAAAAGAACTCTAAAACTGCTTGAAGCAAGCATAGGTGGAACACTTGACTATGTAGGCATAGGAGTGGGTTTTAGAAGAAGCACTCCATCGCACAATAAATAACTCCAAGAATTGACAAATGATATCACATGCACTTCAAAAAATACCAAGGAGACCATTGCTAGGGTGAAGAGAGCTTGCAGACTTGGAAAAAATATTTTTGCCAATATACAGGATTTATAAAGAATTGCAAAAAATGAAACACCCAAACTCCAAATTATCCAGTCAATAGATGAGACACGAATCGAGTAGACATTTCATACAGGAAGAAATGCAGATGGCCAAGAAGTACCTGAAAACATGTTCACCACCATCCTTAGCCATTAGGGAAAGGCAAATTAAAATGACACCAAGATTCTGTCTCATCCTAGTCATAATGGGCATCACTAAGAGAACAAATAACAGCAAATCCTGGAGAGGATACAGAGAAAGAGGAGCCCATATATACTGGTGGGATGTAAATTGACGTAACCACAATGAAAATCCTTAAAAAAAAAAAAAAGACAAATAGATCTACCTTTTGATCCTACTATATCACACCTGAGCAGATACCCAAAGTGTTGCAGGTTGCCCCATCTGGACACCACTCAGGGGAGG
>CABHPH010124200.1:0-19490 GCA_902168325.1 Peromyscus nudipes | reverse complement strand
GGAAGACAGGTTCTGTCATCATATCTGTTGGAGACTATGTTAACTAAGTTAATTGATGCAGGAAGTCCAAGCCCACTGTGGGAGGTACCATCCCCTAGACAGGGGCTCCTGAAATCTGTAGGAGTGGAGAAATCAAGCTGAGGACAAGTAGGTGAGTATATATGTGCTCATTTCTCTTTGCTCTCACCTGTGGATGGGATATGACTAGCTGAAGCTCCTACTTTGATTTCCTCATAATAATGGACTTGAACCTGAAATTGTAAGCTAAAGTAAGCTTCTTTCCTCTAAGTTGCTTTTAGTTAGGGTATTTTTTATCACAGCAACAGAAATGAAGATAGAACATTCATATTTTGTACAACTAAAATAATAATTACTTACAAACTAACTATTAATAAAGCTGAAATAAATTCAAAATATTTAAAAGCATATACATCATCAGTAGTTAGTCCACCAACAATGATTTCTTTTAGCTCCAAAATATTTTCATAACCTAGAAAAAGATTTCTGATAACCACTGCCCACTCTTCTGTCTGCTCAGTCCCCTGTCAACAGCATGTTTTCAACCTGTCTTTATTGAGTCTCCTATACAGATATTTCACATAGGTCGAATTACCTAATACACAAACCTCTGGCATTTCTGTGGGAAACTGTCTAAGCAAGGTTAACTCAGGTGCAAAACTCTAAGTGTGTTGCCCATCATTCCATGATCTGGGTTCCTAGACTAAAAATAAAACAGAAAGCCTGCTGAGCCGCATAATTCATCTCTCTCTGCTTCCTAGCTGAGGAGGCAGTGTGACCAGAAACCTCATGCTTCTTTCTCTATGACTTATGTGTCAAGATCAACTGTGCTCTCAACTTGAGCCAAAATAAGCCCTTTCCTTCTTAAGTTCTTTAGTTGAGTATTTTACTGCAATAACAAAAAAAAAGTAAGAAATGGACCACAAAGATCAATCATACTATTACTGGTAATAGTATGAGCCTGTCCAGTGTGAGACCCAAGGATGAATTTGCCACATTATGGGGTTAAGGAGTAGGGCAGCGGGCAGGATGCCTCTATACTCACTACTGTGCTGCCTGACATCAAGAACTTGCTGAAACCTCTTGCCTGGGAACTCATCCTCTTTCAAACTTCAAAGATGGTCCAGTGATCTTTTGTGAAATTATGATATATGAAAATTTTATGAATGTAGCCCTGGCATGTCCAATGCCAAAGCAGGTCCTGAGTCATACTTAAAACTATTTTATTAGGTATAATAGTTATAAAAAGGGAAATTGATAGTCCTGGTCCCTCAACAGGGGAATAGTTACGCATGGACTATCATATGGAGCGCATCTGAGATGCAAGGCTTAGAATGTCCTAGTTCTGGAAGCAGGGAGTGAAATGGTGAGTGCCTGAGCTCCGTCTTGGGAAGTCTGTATGGGAAGATTTCCTCAAAATGTGGACTGAGTGCTTAAGGGAGTTCCTTAGTTTTAATACCAAAACTCATGATGACAAACTTTGAGGATTGCTTTTGATGTTTTATTTTTGGTGGTGGTAGTGGTGTGTGTGTGTGTGTGTGTGTGTGTGTGTGTGTGTTTGTCATACATGTGCACATACACAGAGTGTCCATGTGGAAGTCAGAGGACATACTCCGGTGTTGGGCCCAAGGCTCCCTCTAGAGTTCTTTTGAATCAGGGTCTCTCATTTTCTTGGAACTTTACCATGTAGGCCAGGCTAGCTGGCTGACGAGCTTCCAAGAAGTCAGTGTTTCTTCCTCTCCAGTACTGAGAATACAATTTCACACCACTACACCCATATTTTTTTTTTTTTGGTTTCTAGGTTCAGATTTCAGGTCTCCAAATGAGCAAAGCAGGTGCTATCTCTCCAGCACAGGATTGATTTGATAATTAAACAGTACAATCACTGTGCACTGTGTGTTTTTGTGCACATTGTCCAGTATGAAAGAGCTACACAATATGATATCTAAAAGTTAACTGAAGATGTTTAAATATGAGAGAGCTGAAAATCAAAACAAAATCATTTATTAGGTCTTGAAGTTGGAAAGAAAACTTGACTCACAAGCAACTTCCATACTTCCTAGATTTCTGTCTTTTAACAGGGGACTTCCCAGATAATTCCAGGTTTGTAGTGATAGTTGAGTAATCGAAAGTCCAGAATTCCCAGATCTCAGCCAGCCAGGATTTCTTGTTCCATTTTTACCTCAAGGCAGGATTGAAAGGAGGGAAAATCTTGCAGGTATGAGAAGAGAGGATCCCTTCATCCTGGAATCAAGTGACGCCTCCTCTCACCAGCAGATTCCTAGCCCAGTTAATCACCATGTAAGACCTTCTGTCTTCTTGGGATAAATAAGCTATTCTCTAGGAATAGCAATGGAAAGTCCATTTACGAGGGAAGGGCATGTCACCCCACTGTGTATTCTGAGTGTTCCCTGACTTCACTTGTCCTATTATAATTACAACCAAGTCACTTTCAGAGCCATCTATGGCAATTATCAGAGGAGATGGAAACAATGGGGAATAAAAAGCTTATTAGCAACCTTTGAGATGTAATTTGAGAGCCACCAAAACGGCATACTATATATGACAAATGTTAAGACAGTTACTTGTCACTTTCCCATGAGAAGCCCATTCCCACCCTTGAGCATTTCTTACTTTCTGTGACCCTTTTTCTTTGAGAAGCCCACACCTATGCTCCAAGCAGTGTCATACTTTCTGCTGAGTGCCTCTCTTTCTCCTAATCCATGTGTGTAAGCTCATATTTAAATATCTTTAGTAAAATCTCCCACTCTGCTTCATAAACTGGTAGTCCTAAAACTCTTTCCAGAGATGAAGCATTCATTTCAGCACTGAAGAGTTTAGTGTAGCCCAAGCCACAGTCCCACAAACTCTAGAACTCCTTGGGCTACTGAGGCTTGTGATGTGGTGCTGCATCTCTGTCCCCTCACCACTGACATCCTGACAAGAAACGTGGTCATGGATGGTATTTAACAGAAAGGTGAAGAATTCTTACATACAGTGTTTTCCTTTCTTTTCCCAGAGCTGTAGTTTTGTTTTTGACTGTAGTCTGCACTACTTTTGTGGGTTTTCCTAACATGTTATTTTGAGGTGCCTGCTGTTCATAATGTTAAATCAAAATACACTTCCCATCTGTTGCAGATAATGCTGGTAATCTCTCCAATAAACATGTAGGAAGTGCTTTTGGTTTAAATTGCCACTATTTTATGTAAAGTTTTTCTACTTACTTGTATTGTATTGTAATATTTGAGTGTTTTAAACCAAAGCAGTATTATTATAGCTCTATTATATCTCTATCATTTCTCAGTTAACATGAGTAATTTATGTATATGTGGGGGGTGTGTTGTGTGTATAAGAGAAAGCATGTACTCACACATGTATGCATATATGTCCATTCATGTGCTCATTGGAAGCCAGAGGAGAATGTCTAGTGCTCCACTCTATTACTTTCTATCTTATTCCCTTGAGACTGGGTTTCTCATTGAATCTGTAGCTTGGCCAGCCCTACCAACCCACAGAAATCTCCCAGTTTCCAGCCTCACTATATTGCAGTCACAAGCACACATATATAGCCATCTTCAGCCTTATATTTATTTATTTTTACAAAGTCAAGGAAATACTTTTACTTTTTTATTTATTTTTGAGATTATAATTTAATTGCAACTTTTCTCTCTTCCCATTCCTGCCCCCAAATCCTCCCATATATCCCTCCCAACTCTCTTTCAAACTCATAGCCTTTTTTCACTAATTGGTTTTGCATACATATATAAATATGTATATACACATATATTCCTAAATATAACTTGTTCAATTCATATAACATTACCTGCTTGTGCATTTTCCGGGCTGGTCATTTAGTATTGGCTAACCAGTTCAATGTGCTCTTCCATGGCGAAGGCCACCTCTCTCATTCCCAGCTTTCCTCAGTTGCCTGTAGTTCTTTGTGTAGGACTGAAGCCTCACAGGCTTTTCTTCATTCAATTTGACATGTTCAGCATACCTGGTTTTCAATGCGCATGCTGGGTATCAGAACTCGGGTCTTTATTATTGCTTATCAAGTGCTCTTACATGTTGAGCCATTTCTTGGAAGTAAATACATTAGACACTGTTTTCCACTGTTTGTTTTAGTTGAGTATCAGTTGTTGCATTGGCTGGTTTTCTTAACTTTATTCTCTGGTGCATGAGGACTTGGGGATGATCATGCACAATCTACAGGGAGGTCGGCATAGTTGCTCTGCCTGAGGACGTTCTGGGTTTCGTCCTGCACCCATTATGATTCTTTCACACCTTCAACCACTCCGCTACTTTGTCCTTTGACTTTTTTCTCCTTTCAGATAAACTACTTGTACTTTAATACCGTCCTAGGGGAACTCAAACTATAGTATTAGAGCTGTGGATCAGAGTTCATAGGGCACCTGCTGGGATTTCCAGGTCTGTGTGTCGTGGAACAAAGAATTGGAACAGGGACACAGGAATAGTGATGCAGAGAGATTTATTAAGAGAACACTGATGAGGGTGGCAGTGCAACAGTTTTCCAAGAATGGTTAGAAACTTGTGGTGTTGGCACATGAGCCCAAGTCTCTGACCCTCGAAGGGTCATTTGTATAGTCCCCACCTCTAGATCTTGGGCTTGTTTCTCAAATGCTCTCTCCCATACATGTATCCCTGTTGTGGGGGGATTTTCAGGTTTCCCACCAAGTTGTTTCAAATATTAACCACTTTCTCATGTGTATATATTTGTTAACATACCTGTAGGCACAGGTCTGTGAGCAGACAAATATGTATGTTTGTGCTGGGGCCCAAAGTTGGCATTGAATGTTTTCCTAGATTGCTCTCAACTTTCATTTGCTGAGTCAGGTGTCTTGATTTGACCTAGAGCTCACTAATTAGCTCTTCTAATTAAGCAGCTTGCCTCCAGGAACTCCTATCTTGGTCTTCCAAAGACTGGGATTACAGACCACTCTTGTGAATACCTTGTTTTCTTGTAGCTTCTAGAATTGGCATCTTTCATGTTCTCAAGCTTTTAGGATAAATGCTTCATCCACTGAACCATCTTGTCTGTCCTAACACATTAATCTTATACTTTTCTGTCCCTGTTCTCCCCTTCAGCCACTGTAACAGCCATTAGTCCATTCACTAATTGATTGAGTTGGTAAGCAGACCCAGATTGCCTTCACTCCAAAGATCATCTGTACTCCACTAGACCATTCAGTCTTCAATGAAAAGCACATGAGGCATAAGCTTAATTCTACAGTGTGGAGAATTATAGACAGACATTAAGTGACTAAACAAATAGAGAGGCAGTCATGGAAAAGCTGAGTGAAAGTGAAATATGAACAGATGCAGTTTGTGTCGCTGGGAGATTGCTCCACTGGATGGAGTCTCCTTCCATAATTACGCTATTCAGTGGGAGAATGTGATGTTTGAACACTGAGTGTTTGTCATGTGCCTGGCAGTGAGCGATAAGGCTTTCACCTTCAGTACTGCACTTAACACTCAACAATCAGATAACACAGAGGTCCAAGAATCTGTTACCAGGTATTAAAGTAGCACATCATCTAACAGCATAACTAACATCTGTTTTGCAACATCCTGTGAGTTTGAGGGTTAGGAATGTGAGCTGCTCCTGCTGGGCTAGCCTGGGTTTCATAGGGATATTGAAGGAGGGGCAGGTCACTCTTCAAAGTATAAAGGATTCACTCCCCTGTGTGTTGCCTCAGTCAGACATGTGGAAGGCTATTAAATTTTGTCCCCACATAATCTCTGTGTCAGGGAGAAAGTCGGACCTGTAGCTGACAGCATCACTTCCAGTGAGTTCCAAAGGAAAAACCACTACAAGTTAGTGCAGATACAAATGAGAAGAGAAAGCTGGGTGGTGGTGGCACATGCCTTTAATCACAGCACTCTGGAGGCAGAGACAGGTGGATCTCTGTGAGTTTGAGGCATGCCTTGGCTAAAAAGTGAGTTTCAGGACAGGCTTCAAAGTTACAAAGAAACCCTGTCTTGGAAAAATAAATAAAACCAAAGGGGAAGAGAAACAGACCCTGTCCATGAAGACATATGAAAAGCCATTGTTCTTATTTATTTGACTTCCTGTATGTATGTATGTGTGTGTGCACAAGTGTATGTGTAGATGCCCATGCTCATGTATGCACTGAAGAAGCCAACAGTCAACTTTGAGTGTCTTTTCTCAGGAACTGTACACCTTGTTTTTGAAAGGGTCTCTCACTGGGACTCACAAGCTGGTATAGAGGGCTAGCAGGTAAGCCCCCACACTGTCCTTTCCACCCCAGTGATGGTTTTAAAACTGAACACCACCATCTCCAACACCATTTTATGCAGGGTCTGGGGACTGAACTCAGGTCCTCACGCTTGCATTCCAGTATTTTAGCCACTGGGTCTTCTCCCTACTCTTTTTCCTGTTGTTTTTAGTTAGTGGTATGTAAGGGACACTTCCATCTTTATTTTATAGATTAAAAAAAAGTATCCAAAAGATAATTTGTAAGATGTCAAAGGGAACAATGTTAATGAATAGGAAAACTGCATGTTCAATCCAAGGATCCTGATTTATTAATGATAAAAACCTGTTCCTGGAGGAAGTGTTATATAAATGTTTAACTGAAAGAAAAGATGAAAAATAACATTTCAGGGAGTGTTTATTAAACTACCAAGTATTAATTTTCCTTCCTTAATAGAACACAGTGACATTTCTCAGTTTGAAGTTTTCATATTATTTTAAGGGAGCAACGCTCCTAGATTTTAAAACCTGGCACACTTCCTAGCGTCCCCTGAATTGAGAATGGCCATGTGCCCTTGTTCTGAACGATAGGCTGACTATAAGCAGAAGTCACTAGTGTTTTCCAGAAGGCTGATTTAGCAATATGCACATCTTTGCTCTTCTTTTTATACCTGGAAGAGAGGGGATGGCTGGAGCCTCTGAAGTCATTTTATACAGAAGGAGATAAATGGTACACTGTGTGGAGAGTGGAGCAAAAATCTAAAAAAAAGGAGGTCTGAATGTCTGGTATTATCTACAGCCAAAATGTTAGCCTAGTGTTAGAGTTCTTATTAACTTGGGCTAAAGGAAACTTTGTATTTAGGCCCTTTAACTGCTTTTCCTGATGCATATATTATGTCAAATATAATAAGAAAATAATAATTTGTGAGTTTTGTGACCTATGGAATCACAAGGAAAAAGAGGGAAAATGCTTTTTTCCATTTTAGACAAATTTCCATGCTTTAAACTAAATGTATGTGATTAAAAATGACAAACAATGGTAGCTTGAGGCCAGGGGCCACCTTTCAGGACTCTCCATGCTCTAAATAAAGTTAATGTATCTGATTCAAAAGGACTGAGCAATGGTGACTTTGAGGCCAGCAGCCATCCCTCAGAAGTCACTGGTCCCATTGAGAAGTCAGTGGATAGACACACTGGGACATGGAAATATGGAGGTCCCTCGCTGTGACTAAACTGTAGGCAAAACAGGAAGCCTCCAGTGCAAGGAGAAGCTGGAGCACCAGGAGAGTCTGGAGCTGCAGACGATGGCTGCTCTGCAGACAGGAGAGAGGGAAGGCCTCTGGGCTGGCTAATGTGTGCTGCGCTGTGCCTGTTCTAACTGCTCAGCCACAGTCTGTGTTCAGACAGCACGACTGAGGCTCTGTGCTTGTGTCGTCCTCAACTAGCAATTTCTAATCACACTAGTTCCAAACACCTGATACTGAAGTCTCAAAAATATACCTCATCTTATCAGGACATGTGCAAAGACTAGTTTCAATATATGTGTAAAAGTCTGGGGAGATGGCTTAGTCGGTAAAGTTACTGCCATGGAAGAATGAGGACCCGAGGGCAGATGCCCAGCACCCATGTAAAAGCCACATGTGTGTCTGTGACCCCAGTACTGGGGGAGGGTGAACATGCAAGAGGACCCCTATAACTTTGACTGAAATTGGTATAATGACTGAACAGCTGGACACTTTAAAGCTGTCTTATAAAGAAGAAGAAAATGACTGCAGCATGTACCCAAGGAAGTAAAAGTGTAGAAGAATCCTGCATCTGATTATATATATATATAAATAAACCAAATTAATGAGCTCCAAGTTCAGTGAGAGAGTCTGTCTTAAAAAAAAATTGAGTGCAAAGTGGTCAAGGAAGACATCTGATGTTGACACCTGGCCTCCACCCACCCATGTACACACACACACACACACACACACACACACACACACACAATCTTGAAGAAGAGCATAGTCAGCAATCATCAAACATAATCAGCTCATTAATTTCCTGGTCAGTTAAACTTTGCTTTCCTCGGGAGGAAATGAGATTGGTTCTATGGGGCCACACTTTGTGGGAAGTTAATGAGGTCATGGAGAAAATGTTTAGTAAATTTTGAGAAAAATACTTAGAATAGAATTTCATTTCAGTCAAAGAACACATTCATTCAAAAAAGACTTTGAGTCACTTTGCTTGCCACACTAAGATTTTTCCTTGGGCTCAGCCTCCACCAGATATATTGGGAGGTTGACACTTTCCTCTGAGCATCACATTCTTTCATTTTTGGTACTGTGATGGTTTATGCTGTTGTCAACTTGAAAGACTCTAGGATCACCTTAGAGACACAGCTCTAGGCCTATCTGTTGGGTTAACTGAAGAATGCAGCCCCACTTTAAATGCTGCATTCCTGGACTGAACGAAAGGGGAAATTAATCTGAGCAGCAGCATTCACTTCCCTCTGCTTCCTGACTGTGGATGCAATGTGACCAAGGCTGTAGTCCATGGGATGGCACTGCTTACCTCAACATAGAAAACAATAAATTCCCTCACAGACATTATAGAGGTTTGTTTTCTGGTTGGCTAGACATGGTGCCTAGGTGATCAACAATAGTAACCAACACAGGTCCTGCCCTTTCTAGCTAAATCCCAACTCTGTGAAAGAACTCTAGTTCTCCTTTGAAGTCGAGTGTTCTAGGGATGTGTATACCATGGTCAGATGTTGAGGGTTGCTTCTACTTGGTTTCTGCTGTAGTTCTTACCCATTGGTTCAAGGACAACCAGAGAAGGAGCACTTTGATGTGGAAAACAACATGGTCATAAGTTACCTCCATCTACACAATGTTCTACTTTGGCATGCATGATCCTAGACACACAGGAGTATTTTTTCCAGCAGTTGTGTTCTTTTCCCTCTAGCATTATGAGACTAGCTCATGGGGCGTATGCGTGTTTTAAATGTTCTCAACTTTATCATACAAAATAAACACTACTACATTTAAAAATGCATGTAGATATCTGAAAATTACATGGCATTAGAATATTGATAAAAGATCCTGTGGTCATAATGTTAAAAACCCCCTGAATTATGGAAATGTTTTGTTTTCAATGTCACAGCTGGACTAGGAATAAAAGGTGGTACAGTCTCCACAGTGAAAGGAAGTGTGCATAGTCCCTGGACATACGTTTTGATCACCTAGTTTTGAATAGACCTATGGGATGAGGCAGACTCTTTTACTTTTGTGCATTTGGTATGTACGTGTGTATATGAATGCTTATGTCCCTGTATGTTGAGGGGACATGTATGTTAATGTCTTCGTTAATCCCTCCACATTATTTTTTGAGGCAGGGTCTCTCACTGGACCAGGAGCTCACTGATTGGCTAGACTGTCTGATGAGTGAGCCCCAGTGACCCTCCTGTCTCCACCACTCAAGTGCTGACAGATGCCCCTTCCTGTAGTGAGTTTTCACATGGTGCTGAGAACACACACTTTAATCCTCACACTTGTGTGGCGAGCGAGCCCTTTACTGAGAAAACCGTTTACCCAGCCCCTCTCTTCTTTCTCTATTCTCTTCTTGTGACACATGGGATGGCATGATCTCTTCAGTCCAGCCTGAGAAGGAGTTGGCATCAGAGGGGCCACCCTGAATGTCTGTGTTCAGAGCTGCCCATGGCTGTAGGCACATGGCTATTTGAGAGAATTAATCACTATTGTTTAGATCTTGTACAGTGAGCTTTGTTATCTGTTGTATAAAATATTTTAATGGATAAAATCTACATGACTCCAACTCTAAGAAATGGAAGGGCATCAAATCCCTGAAGGTGCCTACCATGACTTTCCCCCTTAGTGACTTCTTAACTCTCTGATGTGAAGTCCCACTTCAGGGCAGTTAATAAATTTCTGTAGCTCACTTGAGCCTGTTCAAAGAGTTGCTATTGGGACAGGAAATGCCCTAGTTTTTCTCATTTACTTTTAAAAAGTCTAAAACAGGAATAAACCAGTTCATGGCCCTCACTCAGCTCTGACTCTATGTTAAATCAATAAAAAATGCCTTGGGAGGTGGAAATACTTTTGTATCTTTAATCCAAAGGAATGAATTCTACAGCTACTTTTAAATATTAGCATAAAACCTCAAAACTAATTTCTCTATGGAAAACTTACTTAATGCAGAATATGTCCTAAGAGTGTGATACTTAGAATTTTCAAATTTCCTCATGTTGTTAATGTCTCTGCAATTCAGCATTCACTGTCTTATATCCACTGAGGTGCCATTGCATGATGCCTGTTGCCAGGTAACCAATTAATATGTGTTCAATTGTTCAGCTAGTGGGTTGTTAAGTTGAAGTAATGGGTTCTCAAAGGTAGACTTTTAAATATTTTCTTTTTTTGTGATTATAATTACATTATTTCTCCCTTCCCTTTCCTGTCTCTAAACCCTCCAATTACCCCTCCATGTTGTCTTTCAAATTCATGACCTTGGTTTTTTTTATTAATTGTTTTATATATTTATTCCTAGATACATAAATACACCTTACCCACCCAGTCTGTACAACGTTATTTATATGTGTTATCAGAGCTGGCCATTTGGTTTTGGATGATAAATTCATGTACTCTTACTTGCAATAAAAGTACTTCTCCTGGTCTCAGCTTTCCTTAGTTCCCTGTAGTTCATTGTTTGGAGTTGAGCCATTACGGACTTTCCCCCATCCACTTTAGTGTGTCTATTTCTGTCCTTGTTAAGCTCATGTTTAGGCAGTCATGTTCTGGGACTTTATGGCAGACCTTTGGTACTTTAATTATCTTGCTTGTTTTATTCCTGTCTGCCATCTTACATTATATCTCATCTATTTACCCATCTATTATTTATCTAATCTATCTTCTATTTGTCCACTTACTTATCACTTATTTTATTAATACATCTATCTATTCATCCAATTATAATAATCATTTTAACTAAATGAAGATATATAAGACCTAATATGTACTAGGCCCTATGCAATACTGACTCATTTGAACACCCAAAAATGTTTATTTAGTAATTTCTATGACCGAGGGTTTGCATTTTCAAAGAAATAAACTCCTCATTACTTATATACAAATTTGCCATAATTTCTTCATAAAAATAATCAATTATAATAGTGCACTAAAGATGAACTGATAAACATACACATAAACATATAGGTAGGTGTGGGGTGGGAGAGAAGGAAGGGGTTTAGAGTTATAAAAAATCATGAGTTGAGTGTATAAAATTGGGAGTTCACCCACTGGGAAGGAGCCCAGAGAATTCCTGAAGAAATGACATTCAATCTGCCACATGAAAGAAGGCATCTGCCATGCCCCCTGTGAAGGAAGCCTCCTTGGAAGCACCCAAAGACTCAGTGTATCTGTCCTTACTTGTAAAGTATATTGGGTCATTATAAACAAAGTGTTTGGTGGCCTGTATCAACCAGACTTAGATGATCACCAAAATTCTGAATACAGTTTCAGAAGGCTCAGGATATCAAAGAGAAATGTTCTATGCTCACTCTTGACAGAGCTCAGAGGAAACCAATGAAGTTGTAGTAAGAACACTTTTGTTTGAACCTTCGATGGTCTTTTAATAAAAAAAAAAAACCTGATACCAAATATTGGGGTGAAAGCTGAAAGACCAGAGAAGCAGAGCAAGCCACAGCCATGCTCACCTGGCCAACTCTTTAGCTGATCCTGTTTCCATGAATCCTCAGATTGAAATCCTCTGAGCTCTCACCCAAAAGGATGTCAGCTGAACTGCCTTAGTTTCTGTTTCCTCATGCCTTGTATACCTTTCTCTGCCCTGCCGTCACTTCCTGGGATTAAATGCATGTATGATTCCCAATACTGGGATTAAAGGTATGTGCCACCACTGTCTGGCTCTGTTTCCAGAGTGGCCTGGAACTCACAGAGATCCAGATGGATCTCTGCCTCCCGAGTGATAGAATTAAGGGTGTGTGCTGCCACTGTCTGGCCTGTATGTCTAATCTAGTGACTGGCTCTTTCCTCTGATCCTCAGACAAGTTTATTAGGGTATACAATATATCACTACAGAACACAACTTGTCTCATTAAAGAAAGGTCCAGGTGACATATCATTAGTATGAATGTAAAAGTAAAACTCTATGTTTTAATTGGCCAGGATGAAAGCACTTAAGGTTTACTGATACCTTTATCACTCATGAGGATGCATTACAGTTGATAATGGGAAGTGGCTTTTGTTTTTGTTTCCATTATTTCCTTTTACTAGAGTAAAGGAAATAATTTTCATATGAAGAATTGGGTTCTATTGACAGAGGTAGAAAACTGAGGACAGGCTTCCAACAAGCAGGATGAAGCCAGGCACTATGGTGAAGTAGTGTAATGAATGGGCGGAAAAAAAGTGCCTTGGATCTCATCTCCATGTGGCTTCTACCTAACTCTCCAAAATAAGCCTTTGCCTTTCTGATTCTTCCTGGTATGAACCTTCTGTCTTGCACAGGCTTTGCTTCATGCCTTGAAAATTCTAACATTTATTCTGTGTTACAATCACTGCCCTAGTTAGCTTCAGTAATATACTGGACATAGTCCAGAGTCATCTGAGAAAGTCTCACTCAGAAGATTACTCAGATCAGATTGCCCATGACCATGATGAGGAGACATTTTCTTGACTGATGATTGATGTGGAGGGCCCAGCCCACTCTGGGTGACACCATCCATAGATGGGTATGTCTGGGCTCTATAAGAAAGTTGGCTGGGTATGAGCCAGAAAACACAAGAAAAAGTGATCCAGTTATGCATTCTGCCTTCATGGCTCCTGCCTTGAGGTCCTATCCTGATTTCCCTCAGTGATTGATTGTGAATTTGAAGTGCAAGCAAATTCAACTTTTTTTCCTGAAGTTGCTTTTAATCACCATGTTTTTCAAAGAAAGGGAAAACAAAAGAACAAATACATTAGCTCAACTACATTCATTCCAAGAAAACTTTCTTAAGCCAGTTGTGTGACTTCCTGTGAGAGGCAAACAAACTTCTATTCACCCTAAATAGGGAACCCATGGCAGATCACAGTAACAATCCCACCAAAGTCTAACTTAACAAACATCTGAATTTCTTGGGGTTACTTACAAAATTATGAGTGAGGGGTTAATTACAGGAGCATGTAGACCAAAAAGCAGCAACATCACTGAAAATTCCACCCCCCTCCACAATGGTAACCCATGAAAGCTGTACCCCTGAAGATCTCTGTACAACTTTCAGGAAGATTGACTGGTTGGAGAGTCTCCTTGCCCTGGCAATTGTTATCTTGTGAATATTTTAAGTTTTGAGAACTTAGAAGAATCTTGAGGTATTTTGCTTCCTGAGTCTTAAAAGGTTTTTTTTATGTCCTGAGACTCAAGGAGCCTCCTACAGGAAAGAAGTATTCCAAAAGTGAAACATCTACACCATACTAGTGCTTCCGAAACTGTGGGCCATGGGCCATCTACACCATAAGTGTGTATTTTAAAATCTAAATGTTTTTTCTCATTTTTAGTTTTATGCAGCATAATCTTTACTATTCAGGCATTTTATTATAACCAAGGGAGTATTTAGTTTTTGTGTTATTACACTTTTTCTCTATCCTAGAGAATTTTACACATGTATATAATGCAATACAATCATATTCCCACATTTACCTTCTTCAGTTCACCTCATATCCCCACAACATGTCCCCTCCCAACTTCATGTATGGAAGGAAAAAACATCCTCTATTGGATGTTCCCCAGTAGGTTCTATTGTTCCAGTGGATGGCCTAAACAGCCCTAATGCTGGACATTTCATCTAGTTAAGTTTGTTCCAGCTACAGTGAACTCTGGGGACAAAACCACTTTGCTTGCATTCTCTGCTCATATCTCCATTTACAACAGTTCCCTTTATTTATATTTTATTCTGGTACAACATTTTACTTTTATAAGCCAGGGTCATGCGGCCCTGCCTGGCTTGTTTTATGACCCTTAGAGATTCAAATATCATAAATGATATTGACATATAGCAAATGTCATGTTACATTCCAGAGCTTAGCTTGTTTTGAGCAAATTTGTGACCTCTTCTTGTGCTTTTTTTTTTAAATAAAAACTCCACTAAACCTGCCTGAATAGTTCTCCTGGATTAGCCCTGTTCTTTTCTCCATGTCAAAACTTGCTGACCATTGTGCACTCAGGCTAAGACTGATTTTGTTCTTCTTTCCTTGGCTTTGCCAATCTTCTGGTGTGTTTGCAAATTAATGTGGCAAGTCAGGTTTCAAAATGCCTGAAGAAGAGGCTGGAGAGAGGGCTCAGTGGTTAGGAGAACTTTCTATTCTTCCAGAGAACGCCCAGTTTAATTCTCAGCACCTGTGTTTGGTGGCTCACAACCAAACGTACGGGACCTGATGCCCTCTTCTGATCTCTGAGAGTACCTTTCACAAATATGGTGGTATACATTCAACACACACACATACACAAACAAAAAAATAATAACAATAAAATCTTAAGAATGACTGAAGAAGTTAGTCTTTAGTAAATTATCAACTGAGTCATTCAAAATTTGACTAACATTTATTCAAATTTCCAAATAAGTATAGCAACAATTGCATTTCAGTTCTTGGGCATTACATCTCTTGGGTATATTGAAGGGATATTAAACTTAGACAAAGGAATTTGAAACTGACAAATAATAGAATCAATAAAGATAATAGCATATCTAACACTAAACCATTAAGAACATGCATTTAGCATGGAGAGATGTTAATCAAAACTCAAAATTTCAGTGATGAGATGCAAGTTCAAGAATTCTATCATATGTTGTAGTGACTACAGTTAATGAAAATACATTGTGAGCCAGGTGAGTTGGCAAAGGCTTGTTATCCCAAATCCTGGGAGAGTGTGGCATAGATTTCTGTTTGAAGATAATTTGAACTGTCTACTGAGACCCAGTCTCAAACAAACAAATGAATAAACAGACCCACACAGAGAATTTGCTATTCATTAAAGAGACCTAAAAGAATATATTTTAAATGTTCTTACCCCCAGATAAAAATGTAAGTGTGAGCTATGAATATAACTACACACTATACGAAAATAAAATCTTTTAAAAGTAAATAAACACCACTGTGTTGCATAATGACTACCTAATGAGTGATAAATATTGAAGATTTTCATCTGTTCCCTTATTTGGAGAAAATAATTATTATTTGCTACTTATAAGTTTATAATACAATGAGAGGTAAAAATCTTTTAAATTGTCCTTCATAGGTTTTTTGTTTTGTTTTACCATTCTATTTTTGTAAATATCAGATAAACAATCACCTGTTACCTCAATCAGAGTATTTTTTATTATTATTCTATAAAATTTTAATTTTCTGTTATTGGTGTGTGTGGATGCACATGTGCAGCACACATGTTTGGTTCTCTTTTTCCACTGTGGGGTTTTTAGGTGGAACTTGTGTCTTCATACTCCCAGTATTTTTAACCAACTGAGACCTATAACAAGCCCCTGAGTCTACACAGCAATTATTTTTATTCCTTTTCTGAAACCTCTCATTATCTGAAATCTTAATGTTTCTAGAATAAACACTTCCCAGAGATAAGACTTTATTCCACACAACCTTCCTTTAAAGATAGAATGTCACTTTCTAGCATTTCACACAATTTCTCTATGCCTATTTTTGTACAATGAGCTTTGATTTATCACAACTTTTACAGTGATATCCTCCTTGGATTAGTGAAGGCTGCCTTCCAGTGAGCTCATGAAATGGGAAGTAGCACTCTTTACTTAGACTCTGAAGGCATAGTTCAATGAAACTTCACTTTCTACTATTTTTAAATCCTTCAGTACCAAGATGACATTCCAGTTTACACTTTCCTTCTCTAGTCTTTTACTTCTCTATAATTTCTAAGATAATCTTGCCTTTCATACACTACCAACCAATGGCTAGCTCCACCCTTCACTAACTACCAATCAATGACTACTGTGTGATCTACATACCTGACATGACAATCACTTTAATGGCTGAGCCGTCTCCTCAATCCAGACCCTTTTAGATTATTTGGATGAAATCACTATAGCTACAAGGGTCTAAAAAAGAGGTAAAGAAGAGAATCATAGGTTGAAATGAGCATGAAAAAAAGGCGCAGAGAAATGCAACAACATTGCTTATCATGAAGAGTGGCAAAGGAGGCTAGGCAGGAGCTGGACATGGGAGAGAAATATCATTTCCCCCAAAGGATCCAGAAGAAACCTGACCATACCGACACCTTGATTTTAAGCCCAGTTGGCACTGCCAGGCTACCAACTATATGATATGGAAATATAGAATATATACATATGATAGGATAAAAGGATGGATTGTTGAACCCACTTTTAAAGAGCAACTTGTTTAAAATGTTTTACATTGGTATAGATTTTAGTTTATTGATACAAATTTAAAGTTAATTTTGTTATACTGTACGTATATTTCTACTCTCATTTAAGGTATTATGTTTATGTAACTCATTTAAATTTTAACAGCTAATAAAGAAATATAGATTAATAATTAGTCTTTTATGATAGTCAAACTCACAGTCATGTTAAGTTTTCTAGGTAAACATAGATATAATTAAATTAGGTAAGTAATTTTCAAACATTTCAAAGACCTACAGAATATGGCATTTAAAATTTTTTAAAAGCTTAGACTTTCTGGACAATGAGACACGTCTGCTCCTGGCAGCACCGATTTACTTCGGAAAGGAAGATGGACATCAAAGACACTCCATATGGAGTTTATCTTCTTCTTGGCAAAAATAGCCATTTGGGCAAGAAACTGTTCTTGCCTAGACTTCTTGAGAAAATGTTATATCGACTGGACATGCAGGACCCATAACAAAGTGACCACTGAACTTTGCAAGGCAAGATGGTCCTTCAGGTTCTTGCTTCACAGAAGAAACTGCCAGACATTCTACAGGACACAGAGAGAAGTGACTGAGAGACCTGTAGGCTGAAGAATGGATGCCCCAACATTACAGAAGAACTTTGGGTGACTGTCCAGGCAGCCAGCTGTCTCTGTCATTCTAGATTTTTAGAAGTTGCTTACAATGCATTTCCTGTTTACTTAGGTAATAATATACCCTTCTGGAGTCTTTGATGTAGTTGAAGACTAGATAGTTATAGTTTTCCTTAGTTATGATGAAAAATAACTTAGATATGAAACCTTAGACTCACAAATATAGGATAGATAGCATATTTTCTTTAATTTTGCCAAATATAAATAGACTAGATATTATAATTCTTGTTTGATAACTGTTTTGTTATATATAAGTTTACTATGCTGAAGTTAAAACCTTCCTTTTAAATAGAAAGAAAAGGGGAAATGATGGGAATATCATTCTGTATGCTGTGAATGTGTTGCTCTGATTGATTGATAAATAAAATGCTGATTGGACAGTTGCCAGGCAGGAAGTATAGGCAGAATAAGCAGACAAGGAGAATTTTGGGAAGAGGAAGAAAGCTGAGTGAGGAGACACCAGCCTGCCATCCAGGGAGCAGCATATAATGGCACTCGGGTAAAGCCATGGAACACGTGGCAACATATAGATTAACAGAAATGGGCTGAGTTTAAATGTAAGAGGTAATCAGTGGTAGGCCTAAGCTAATGGCCAAGCAGTTTTAATTAATATAATCTTCTGAGGGATTATAATATAAGCAGATGTGAGGTCTGTGGGGCTGGGCAGGACTACAGAAAACTTCCAGCTACAACCATCCTACAGAGATAAAAGATAATGAATTTATGTTTTTAGCAATTTAAGTTATTTAAACTTTCAGTAGTGTGTTGTACTGGCCACATGAAGTAATGTGTCATTATTGGTTTTACATGTAAGAAAAGACAAGTGGCAAGCTCTTTTTTATGTGGATGTTGAAGGGAAATAGTAGGATGAGAACAAAAATCAATGTGGCTGGAGAGATGGTGCTGCACTTGCTGCTCTGCCAGAGGACCTTAGCTTGGTTCCCGGTACCCACAAAGCTAATTCTTGCTTCAGGGAATCTGATGCCCTCTTTTGTCCTCTACAAGCACCCCCACACAAATAAATGTTGTGTGCAAATGCATAAGCACACACACACACAAACACACACACATGGGAAGGGGAATCTGAATAAATCTTTTTTAAAGAAAATAATTAGAGGAGAAATAGGAGGGCAAGAATTACTAAGAACTATTAACATCTCATTTTCTACAATTTTCTCACATCTTTTCCTTAATGCTATCAGCATTATGTATTCTTAGTGTTCAAGGAAGACACCATTTGCCCATTTATGAATCAAAATAAAATTATAATATATGCTGGTAGATAAGGAAATCTCTGCCCCTCTTCTAGAAACTAAAAGGCTTATCATAATAAAATAACCAGTTGAGCCATCTAGTTAAGCTGAAACTATTATAACTTAAGAAAAATACCATTCATTATGCATTGCAGTTTTATGTAATTGCACCATAGCAATTTGTTCAAATGACCCCTTTTAAGAAAAGGAATGAGATATCTTGAAGTAAATGAGACATTTGATCTTGCTGTGAATCCCAAATGATTGCATCCTCATCATTTATAAAGTCTAAAATATACTCTAGGAATTTGAATATGTTCATAGGCAAAAAGCTATCCTCCCAATTAGTGCCTAATCAGTACAATGAAGAGAACTGATGTAGGTATAGATGTTTACTCTCTCAGTCTATTCAGCTGCCTTGAGACAACAAGCATGATACATCTCTTGGAGACACATTTTCATTTCTAATCCCTTTGTTTCTTTTTTATTATTTTTCCCTTGTTACAATTGTGAATCAAATGTTGTAATAAGCATTGTGATTTGCTTGCATTAATTACCTTAATCTATAGATAGATAATGATGAGGACAGAGATACAAATTCTTTCAAATATCTAGCATTTGATTAGACTATAATACAGCTACATTACCCTTTCTACAGTTCAAAAAATATATGAAATAAAAATTTTGAAGCTTGAAATAATTTCGTATCAAAGCAGAGAAAGTCACAGCCCTTTTCTATGAGAAATAGTTGAATCATGTGGTGATTCCTGTAGTAAATGTGCAGTTGAGATGAGAAAGAGTGATACATATAGTTTCTTATTCAGAGAACAACAAGGAAGTTTCAGTCATTTTAGTTAATACCTGCAGTAAATGTGAGTTGAAACAAGGAAGAGAGATATGTATGGTTTC
>CABHPH010124198.1:0-10344 GCA_902168325.1 Peromyscus nudipes | reverse complement strand
TGTGCCACCAACGCCCGGCTTCTTGAGTTCTTTATATACTTTGGAGATCAGTCCTCTGTCAGATGTGGGGTTGATGAAGGTCTTTTCCCATTCTGTTGGCTGTCTTTTTGTACAACCACTGTGGAAATCAGTATGGCGGTTTCTCAGAAAATAGGGAATCGATCTACCTCAAGTGGTATCTACCAGCCATACCACTCTTGGGCATATACCCAAGGAATGCTCAATCATACCACAAAGATACATGCTCAACTATGTTCATAGCAGCACTATTCATAATAACCAGAACCTGGAAACAACCTTGATGCCCCTCAACTGAAGAATGGATTAAGAAAATGTGGTACATATACACAATGGAGTACTACTCAGGAGAGAAAAACAATGACAGCATGAAATTTGCAGGCAAATGGATGGAACTAGAAAATATCATCCTGAGTGAGGTAACCCAAAACCAGAAGGACAAACATGGTATGTACTCACTCATAAGTGGATTCTAGATATAAAGCAAAGAACAATCAGACTACAACCCACAGAACCAGAGAGGCTATATAGCAGGGGGGATCCTAGGATGACTGTGGCTTATAATAAGCTTTGGTTTTACTCAATTACTGGGCAAACCTCAATGGAACATTTCACTATCACTATTAGGATAAGAATTTATACTGTATCGAGCTGATAATAGAAAAATAAATAAATAAATAAATAAATAAATAAATAAATAAAAATGAACAAACAAACAAACAAAACAAAAGGCCAGGCGGCGGTGGCGCACACCTTTAATCCAAGCACTCAGGAGGCAGAGCCAGGCGGATATCTGTGAGTTCAAGGCTAGCCTGGTCTACAGGTACCAAAACTACACAGAGAAACCCTGTCTCGAAAAAACCAACCAACCAAACAAACAAACGAAAAACCAATAACAAAAATAAAACAGGCAAGTTAGCCATTCTGGTCCTGCAGATGGATGTAGCTGCCCATAGGTCAAGAGATCCCATTGAACTATAAATAATGGTTGCTCCCAGGCACTTGGACCTTGTCATGGTTAGAGGCCAGTAGCTGAAATAATACATAAAAGGGGAGGTGCTGACAGTGTGAAGGTCTAGACTTGACTTTACAGGCTCCATCTTAGGGAAAGGGCCACCATCTCAGACCACCTGTTGTACTCAGTTCCAGGAGGGACCTCAGGAATGTGCTATGAACAGATGCAGAGCAGTATCCTCCTGCAGACATCCTGTCTGTGGTTTATGGCCCTTGAAGATATCTAGAGAATCCTGCTGAGCAGTCCAGATAATCCTGTTCAGCAGGTTGTGGTTCCCCGCCAAAAGTCTAACCCAATGGTTTTAAATATGATTTCGAGCCCAAAGTCTAGACAAATAGTTTCAAAAAATCACATTGCCCCATATCCCTTCTACCCAATCCCAAGTTGCCAATTCCTGGCTTGTGGTTTTTCCCTATAAAAACTCTCTACACCTGGGCTAGTGACCACTGCCACATTTTCTTCCATCTGCCATGCGGTGGCCCAAGTTGAACCTGAATAAAAGGACCCTTATGTGCTTGCATCGGAAACCGGCTCTTGGCTCCTTGGTGGTTTCTGGGGGTTTCGAGAAACGGGTACAACAACAGTGGTCAGCAAAAGTGGCAAGGATGCTGTTATGTACTGGAAAGGAAATATGGGTGGAATTCCATGGGTGTCACTCGGTTCTTCTTTGGGAATCATGCTATGAGTAGATAAGATAATGGTAGCAACCTTGTATGCTTATGAAAGGGAGAAATCAGTAGCCATCTTGAGAGATGCTCCCCCACCCTACTCCACCCCCACCCCCATCCTCTAAAGGTATTTGCTGACCAGCAGTTTTAGAACTGACTAGAAGTTGAACAGATGGGAAGATAAGGCTGGAACAATAAATCTATGTATCCTGGACTTGGTAAAACAGGATATGGGGAGTAATGGATTCAACTGACCAGAAGTTGAACTTATGGGAAAATAGGACTAGAACAATAAATCTGAATGTATATATCCTGGGTTCAGCAAAAGCAGGACATAGGAAGTAAAAAATTTATGTCTCTGTAGATACCCTGAATCCTGTTAGCCATCAGTAACCTCATGCTTATAGTTCAGCCAGTAACTTCAAAGAACTACCTCACCCCCAGCTCCCTCGTCCAATCCCAAGATATGTAACTCTCTGCATGAAAACCTTTCCTATATAAACCCCTTAAGGTGAGCGCTGGGGCGTCCTCCTCCACCTGCTGTGTCTAGTGTTTGGAATATGGACCAAGCCCTGGGCTTGCTTTGTTATTAAAAACCTCTGTGTGCTTGCATCGGATATCGGCTCTGTGGTGGCCTTGCTTGGGGGTCTTGCGACCTGGGCACAACACTTAGACCCCTCAGTCTGATAAACACTGAGATCTACTGAGGAGGCAGCTGAGGGTCAGGGGGATTAAAATACATAGTACTGGAGACGAAGGGACTCTTGCAGGCCCCAGCATGACAAACATGGCTCCGGCAGGCCTTGCCCTTCCCTGATTCCCTCTTCCTTGATAAAAACCATTAGATTACATTCCTAAAGCTAGCCACAAGGTCTGTTCCTTTATTTGTCCACCTCTGCCCCCTGAGGGCCAGTACCACGGTCCAGCTATCGAAGTATGTAGTCCAGCAATCAAACCCCCCCTTTTGGCCACCCTAATTAATCTGCCTAATCAAAATTAAACACCTCATCCTAACATGGGGTTTCCCCCTTTACCTTTATAAACTGCCATTTTCCTACGGGGTCACATCTACCTCCTCTCTATCCAGAGGTAGTCCTTTGTCCCTACAGGGCAAGTTCCCCTCCCCTCTCTCTCTGTTCCCTTCCCCTTCTCCTTCATCCTCCATCTCCTGTCTTTGTCTCTTATTCCCTGCAGAGGAACCATGTTCAATTCCCAGTACCCATGTTGGTTGGCTCAAAACCACCAGAAATTCCAGCTCTAGGTGATCCAACACCCTTTCCTGGTCTCATAGATACTTGCATGAGTGTGAGTGTGTGTATGTGTGTGTGTGTGTGTGTGTGTGTGTGTGTGTGTGAGAGAGAGAGAGAGAGAGAGAGAGAGAGAGAGAGAGAGAAAGAGACACACATGCGTGATGTGTGTGCAGCATCTCCAACATCTTGGGTTCTCCAAGGCAATACAGGTTTCAACTTCACAGCTTCATGCAATTGCCTCACTAGGCCTCCATTCAGGGTCACCCTGACACATACCTGGCCTCAGTGTCTTTCATTAGTCTTGTGGGGAGGAGAGACAAAGTTCATAGCCCCTTTCTTCTATCTTTAACTCTAGAACCACGTGACCGAAGCTGCCTGCCAAGTTCTGCTGCTTACTGGGGCTGGAACATGACCATCTTCATCAGCTTTCTGTTCTTCACTGCCTAAAGTTGGCTGTCCTGAAAGTGGCTCTGTAGACCAGGCTGGCCTCGAACTCAGAGATCTGCCAGCCTCTGTCTTCCCAGTGCTGGGATTAAAGGTCTGCACTACCACATCTGGCTCTAAATTTTTCTTTAATTCCTGTTCACAAGTTGGAAATTTAGCTGGGTGGAATCTTGTCCTGAGGTCACCACTCCCTATATTCCATTTCCTAATCTGTTTATCTCCTTGAACACAGCACTTAACTCCATTCCTTTCCTCAGATTTTATATTTTGTTGCTCCTTTTCATTATAAATCTTCATTGGGGTTACCACTAATAACACACAACAGTCTACCCTAGGCTGTTTTGAGATTTCCTCTGCCAATGGAGTTAATCCAAATCTTTAGCTTCAGGCAGACTCTTCAGACAAGGGCAAAAAGCAGCTGCATTCTCCACCAAAATATAACAAGAATGATCTCTAGGCAACATATTTAAATTCTTCTCCTCTGAAATCTCTTGAGGTAGCCCCCACAGTTCATCAAATCACACTCAGCACCGCTGTCTTCCTTGTTCCTGCTAGTACGCCCGTTAAGCAGTGCTTAGCATTCCACTACTTCATAACCCAAATATCAAAGTCCAAATTCATCCAAACAAAAACATAATCAGGCCTATCACAGCAATATCCCAGTGCCTGGTACCAACCTGTCTTAGGGTTTCTATTGCTGTGAAGAGACCCCATGACCAAGGCAACTCTTTTTTTTTTTTTTAAATAATAGAAATTGGTTTTATTGTCAACTTTACATTTTGCAAGAGGAGCCTGCTAAAACATGGATATTCCAGTCACAATGGAAATAGTAACGTCTGGTGTATCGCTTTTGAGCCTCTGATTTCCTAATGATGTTCAGCCAAATAACAAAAGCAATACAATAGTAACTAAGTTTACTATTATCAATATCATCACTTTTCTTACAGATCGAAATCCTGGCTCCTCTCTGAATCTGCCAATTCCCTGGTCTGTTCCCCAGCCAATATTCTTAAGGAAGTGCTCCTTGTGCGGTATGGTGATGGCGTTCACCCACAGTAGGGCAGCCTGCGCTGAGAGTACAGCGTGAAGGTCATGGTCACTCCAAATAGTTCTCAGACTCGACTGGACCACAGCAACTCTTATAAGGAAAACATTTAATTGAGGTGGCTCACTTACAGCTTCAGAGATTCAGTCCATTATCATCATGGTGGAGAGCATGGTGGTGTTCAGGCAGACATGGTGCTGGCTACATCTTGATCAGAAGACAACAGGAAGTGGTCTTTGACACTGGGCAGTATCTTGAGCATAGGAAACCTCAAAGCCCACCCCACAGCTCCACACTTCCTCCAACAAGGCTATACCTATTCCAAAAAAAGCCACACCTCCTAATGGTACCACTCCCTATGAGGTTATGGGAATCAATTCATTTAAACTACATGGCTGGCAGTTTTAGCTTCTCCTTGATCTGCCCAGCATCTACTCAAGTCTGTAATTCCTCGCTGGCTTTAACCAGCAAAGCAGTGGCACATGGGCTCCATCTGTGCTGACTAGTTTTTGGTCAACTTGACATAAGTTAGAGTTATCTGGGAAGAGGGAACTTCAAATGAAAAAACAAACAAACAAACAAACAAACAAACAAAAAACACCTATCTCCATCAGATTGGCCCATGGACAAGTTTGTGGGGTCATCTTTTTTTTTTAATTAATGATTGATGGGGGAGGTCCCAGCCGTTTGGGTGGCACCGCCCTGGCCATGTGGTTCTGGGGTTATATGAGAAGAGCAAGTTGAGTGAGGAATGGAGAGTAAGCCTGTAAAGCAGCATTCTTCCACGGTCTCTGTTTCAGTTCCTGCTTTGCCTTCCCCTCACGATGGGCTAAAAGATAAAAGATGAAGTAAACCTTATCCTCCCTAAATTGCTTCTGGTCATGGTGCTTGTCACAGTAACAGAAGGCCAATTAGGACACTGCCCGAGGCAGGATTCCTGCTCTCTAGCATCATGCTCTTCCTGATTTGGTCTTCATGAAAGTATGGAGGCGCTCTCTCAGACCCATTCTGTTCCTTCTGTTGATGTTCTCTGGTTCTACTCAGGATCTGCCGCCTCCGCCTCCCTTCTTCCTCTTTCTCCTCCTCCCCTTATTCTTTTTTTTTTTTTTTTTTTTTGGTTTTTCGAGACAGGGTTTCTCTGTGTAGCCCAGGCTGGCCTTGAACTCACAGAGATCCACCTGGCTCTGCCTCCCGAGTGCTGGGATTAAAGGCGTGCGCCACCACCGCCCGGCCTCCCCTTATTCTTATTCTTCTCCCTCCCCTCACTATAACCCATGCTGTCCCAAAATTTTCTTTCTTTTTTTTATTTTATTTTTTTTCTCTTTTTCCGGAGCTGAGGACCGAACCCAGGGCCTTGCGCTTGCTAGGCAAGTGCTCTACCACTGAGCTAAATCTCCAACCCCAAGTCCCAGAATTTTCTACCTAGCCCAGGCTGACTTCAATCTCCATCCTCCTGCTGATATGAAAGAAACTCAGTCGTAGAACTGATGTTATAAAGGATTTACTACTAGATTTGCTTAGGAGACTTTAAAATCACACAAAGTAGAATTGAGTTAAGGGAATGCTGCCTCCAAAATACCCCAAAGGTAAGTATAATGCAAACCAGACTTATTAGAGACTAGTAAAATTCAGCATGTTAAAATGTAAATGTTTGCTGGGCCACATGTCTTTAGTCACAACGCTCACTCGGGAGGCAGAGGCAAGCAGATCTCTGTGAGTTCGAGGTTAGCCTGGTCTACAGAGCGAGTTCCAGGACAGGCACCAAAACTATACAGAGAAACCCTGTCTCAAAAAAAAAAAAAAAAAAAAAGTAAATATTTATTTCCCAGGATTTGTTTACTTTCCTATAGGCTCCGTTCCCATAACAAAGAAGAAATCCCTGACCAAAAAACCAAACCAAACAAAAACAAAAAAACAAAACAGAAACAGAACACGCAGCCATTAGGCCCATCCAGCTGCCTACGCAGGCAGCACAGGGTCACAGCCATCAGTAAGTCTAGTCTGCCACTACGTCCCCTGGGTTCTTATCAGGAAAGACTTAGTTCTTCCAGGTGGGCATGGTGACCCTGGGTGACAACTCTTTGAAAAGAACATCCCAGGTGTACTTAAGAAATAACTCTGAAAAGAAAGAAAGGAAGGAAGGAAGGAAGGAAGGAAGGAAGGAAGGAAGGAAGAAAGAAAAAGAAAGAAAGAAAGAAAGAAAGAAAGAAAGAAAGAAAGAAAGAAAGAAAGCTGGGCGGTGGTGGTGCACGCCATTAATCCCAGCACTTGGGAGGCAGAGGCAGGGTGAGTTTAAGGCAGCCTGGTCTACCAAGTGAGTTCCAGGACTGTTACACAGAGAAACCCTGTCTCGAAAAACCAGAAAAAAGAAGGAGGAGGAGGAGGAGGAGGAGGAGGAGGAGGAGGAGGAGAAGAAGAAGAAAAGAAAGAATTCTAGCAACAGCTTTGCTGTATATTCTCCTATCTGCCCAAGCAGCCAGACTTGCATTCTCCTGTCTCTGTTTAAATTGTTCAAAGTGTAACCTAGGGCCGGGGCGAAAGAGATTAAGGATGGCAGTGTATGAGAAATGAATATGCCTAAGGTGTATGTAAATTAGTACAACCTTTTATTCAAGGCCTGCTTTTCTTGGGCATTAGCCCCAGTTGGACAAACACTACTAAAAAACATTTCCTTCACTAAGAGTGAGGAGTAACTTCTCACTGGAAAGGCATTTAATTTCTAGTACACATCCTCATTCTCGCCAACCACTGGGACAAGAAGTGTGTACCACCATCTATCTGGCCCCTTCTGTACTTTTAACTCTGTCATTAACTCCCTCCCAAGAAACTCAACTATAACAGTACATACTACTATGTCAAAAATGCCCTAAATGAAGCCTGGCATGGTGGTGCACACCTTTAATCCCAGTACTCAGGAAGTAGAGGCAGGTGGATCCCTGTAACTTTGAGGCTGGTCTACGTAGGGAGTTCTAGGCTAGTCAATGATATATAGTAAGACCCTATTTAAAAAAAAATCCTAAATGTTTCCCTTTTCCCTCCTTTCCACAACTGAGAGTGTTCTCTTGATTATGTATCCTTTCTTCCTTCTTTTCTTTCTTTCTTTGCTGTAGTGGAGATGCTGGGGATGGACCTCGGGACGTCTGCATACCAGACAAGTCATCTGAGTGGCATCCCCGGCCTGCACACTGTTTTTCAGGGCTTGAATGGAAGGGAATTGTTGTGTTTTGTTCTATTTTGATTTGTTTTGGTTTTGGTTTTTCGAGACAGGGATTCTCTGTGTAGCCCTGGCTATCCTGGAACTCACTTTGTAGACCAGGCTGGCCTCTAACTCACTGAGATCCTCTTGCCTCTGCCTGCTGAGTGCTGGGATTAAAAGCATGGTCACCACTGCCCCACTTTGGTTTTTTGGGGTGGGGCGGGGAGTTGTTATCTGCATTTCTAAGTACTCTCATCCAGCTGGACTCTTTGTCCTTTACAAAGAAACCTTTTTACAAAGACTTATTTTACTTATGTATGTATGTGTCTGTGTGAATGTATACCACGTGAGAACTGGGAAATCAAGCTCTTGCCCTCTGTAAGGGCAGGAAGCACATTTAAGGGCTGTGCCATTTCCCTAGCCAGGACTCTTTGTTCCGTAATCTCCTTAATCTCTTTGGAGAGAAGCCACTGATTACCTTGATGTAGGTTCTTAGAGTGTGCTGGCGCTTTCTTAGCTGTGGATGGCTTAACGTTGTGGGGCTGGGAGACTAGGGTGCCTGAAAAATCAATGGCCACCAAAGCCACCCAGTGGCTTCTAAGTTTGTTATCTTATGCTCAAGAAGAGTAAGGAAACTCAGATGAGGGGTGAGTAAAAGAGCTTTATTAAGGGAAAATGAAAGGCGCTCCAGGAGAGACGGAGAGGCTCACCGGAGGAGTCCTTCATGCTTGCACAGTGTGGTCTCTTATGGTTGCAACTGGATGGAGATTTCAGTCACTTTTTTAAAATTTATTTTTATTTTATGTGTGTTTGCCTGTTGTATTGCTTGTGGAGGCCAGAAGATGGCGTGGTTGTGAGAGACCATAAGGGTGCTGGGAATCGAACATGTGTCCTCTGCAAGGGCAGCAAATGCTCTCAACTGCTGAGCTATTTCTCTAGCCCCCATGACTGAGGTAATCCTTATTGGGATTGGTCACTTCTGAGAGCAAAGCGCTGAGCCAGTAAGACACCTTACTTCACATTCCTTAACTGTTAGGAGTATGTCCAGGGGTCTCAGAGAAAGAGACTACTCCTCCAACGGAGGTGTCTGTGCAAGGCAAACTTTACCTCGATCAGGAGGGTGTCCTCAGAAGAGCTAACCCACAGAGACAGGAAGTGCACTTGGTGATTTTTTTTTTTTTTTAGACAGTCTTTGTAGCTCTGGCCATCCTAGGACTCTTTTTGTAGACAAGGCTGGTCTCCAACTCAGAGATCGGCTTGCTTCTGCCTCCGGAGTGCTGGGATTAAAAGTGTGTGCCACTAGCCTGGTGGTGGTGATGACTGAGCCACTCTGTGCCCCTCAAGCCCCACGCTGGAGTCCTACCTCCCAGTGTTGTTAATTGTCTAGTCTTAAAGGGACCGCCGCCGCTGCCGCCGCCGCCGCCGCCGCCAGCCTAGAAAATGAAGCAAAGGGACTTCAGTCACTCCAGTCCAGAGAACACAGCAGGGCCTTGGTGCAAATAAAGGTTTTATAGTGGGTCAGGTGTTTTGTTGTTTTTGTTTTTAATATTTTCATAGAAGTCTTTCTTACGGGGCTGGAGAGATGACTCAGCAGTTAAGAGCACTGACTGCTCTTCGCTCTTCGAGAGGACCCCGGTTCAATTCCCAGCACCCACATGGCTGCTCACAGCTGTCTGTAAATTCAGCTCCAGGGATCCAACAATCAGTAAACACATTGATCTTACTGAACGGGTCTCTGGAAACCTGTTAGACAGAAAATAAGGCCAAATGGATTAAAAGACGATTACAGAAGCAAGAAGCAACAGCCAACAAGAGGGCCCAGGTTTGGCTACTTTTCATACCAAAGAACTCCGTTCCAGGGAGTCAGAATGGATGACTGTGAATAACCACAGCCAGACTGATTCTCATGCAAGTTTATGGAGAATTTTATTTCTTACTGATTTGTTTTAAAATTTTAAATTGCATTTATTGAGAGAGAGGGAGAGAGAGAGAGAGAGAGAGAGAGAGAGAGAGAGAGAGAGAGAGAGAAAGAGAAGTGGGGAGGAGATTATGTGGGGGTTAGAGGACAATTTGCAGGAGCAAACTCTCCCTTCCTTCATGTGGGGAGGTCCCAGGGGGTCAAATTTGAGTCCTAGGTTTTAGCAACTGGTACCTTTACCTGCTGAACCATCCTCCTGGCCTATAATCCCCCAGGCTCAGTCTCCCGAGTGCTTATATTACAGGCATGTAATCACCACACCAAGCTATTGATATTATTTTAGAGTTTTGGGGTGTGTGTGCAGGCACCCATGCCCTCTTGTGGAGTTCAAAAATATCTCAGGCTTACATGGCTCACAGTTGTACTCCTGCACCATGACTGCTGATTTTTAAAAAGCGTTTATTTCCTATCTGATCAGTGGCCCTAACGATTCATTTCATTTCTGAGTGCTGAAGGAAAAACACTTTTTCTTTTCCAATTTGGGTCTAGTGTTTAGGAGCCTGCAAATTAGCTGAGAATATAGATGAATCAAACAAAAGACAACTGTCCTAAATAAAAGTTTTTAAGTCTCAATTTAACAAGGGGAGGGGGTGGAAGAGCAGACAAGGTTTTTTTGTGTCTCAATAGGAGAGTCTGGAAGGATATATTGAACTTTTTTTATGCTAATGGCCTGGAGCAGCTGAATCTTCTGGAAGCCCCCTGGGGGATGTAGATGGTTCTTTAATTTCGT